>CM077222.1:43254774-43464774 GCA_039654775.1 Spinibarbus caldwelli | reverse complement strand
AATTAAATCCCTACCAAGTGAAAGAGGAAAAAGTGGGAATGGGATCCGGAAAAAGTCCGGTGTAAACAAAACCACTCTACTTTTTACAAAATTCTGGGATTTTCAACTGGCAGACAATAAAATGGGTAAAAATAAATCCCTAAAAAAACTGTAACAAACTGATTTACAGTAAAGAAGGAACCAAAGTCATATTTAGGGAAATTATGTATCATACTATTCAACTGAAATGGTTCTGGTACACTACCATTCAAAGATCTGGGGTCGGTAAGATTTTGCAAGTGTTTTTGAAAGACGTCACTTATGATCACCAAGGCTGCATTATTTCATCAAAAATACAGTAAAACAGTAATATTATGAAATACTGTAAAAATGTAGTTATTTCTGTGATCAAAGCTGAATTTTCAGTATCATTACTCCAGTCTTCAGTGTCACATGATCCTTCAGAAATCATTCTAATATGCTGATTTGCTCCTCAAGAAATATTTCTGATTATCATCAATTGTGCTTTCGAATATTTTTATGGAAACTATGATACATTTTTTTCAGGACACTCTGATGGAAACAAAAGAACAGCATCTGTAGAAATCATCACTTTCGATTAATTTAACACATCCTTGCTGAATTAAAGAATTAAATTCTTTAATAAAATAAAGATCTTACTGATCCCAAACTTTTGAACGGTTGTGTAGACCTGCTAACCAATCGTTAGGCTTTAAAGTAACCGACTGTAACAAAATAACTAGTGACAGCACTAAAAATAACCTGTCCACAAATATTCATAGCTAGTAACTCCTTACTTGTAGAGAACAATATTTCAACAAAACATTTAGTTCAGCTCATTTATGACATCATAAATTGGCTTTGATGCAATGACTAATGATAAATAAATTCATAGCAATTAAAAGTAATAAAATAATAAAAATAAAATATAAAAGAAAAATACAAAAGAAAATAATAAAATAAAATAAAAAGAGAAAGAGTGGGAATGGGATTGGGAAAGAGTTTGATTTAAACTCGCATCGTCCACAGCAGCTTTGTTATATATATTTTTTGAGCCAAAGAGGTTCACGACCAAATGAATCATTACTACACAGCTGTGCTGGTCTCACATCAGACATGCTGCACATTTATTCAAATCTGCATCACAGATACACTCCCACTCGAGTTGCTTTTGAAACCATTTTGAAACAAAAGCAGAGACACAGGGAGCCTCGCTTTCCTTCTTTGTCTGGATATTCCTCTAAACAGCAGATGAAAGCCGCTCTTCAGAAATGAATAGCAGATCAGTTTGTCCTCAGAGCTTCACACGAGTTGCACGCAGACCGAGACGCACTTTGATGAGCAGTAGTGCGACTTAAGCTGAATCCAATGTTAGGAGTTTAAAAGTCAAAGTCCAGACAGCCTGGTTTTGCTCATGGCTGAGCCTGACAGCATGCATTATTCAATGCATTCGGCTGAGCTCAGTGTGCGTGTTACCCAAACCATACAGCGCTGGTAACGGAGATATTAAGCCTGGTTCATTAGCGAGATCTTTCACGTTTGAAACTTAGAGAGGCTTATCTGTAGGTCACAGATAAACAGACATATCAGAGGATTGACTGACCTTAATACTCATCTCTGAGCATTATGTGGGCGCTAGTGGACTCCAAAATAACTGAGACGAGGCATTTGGTCACATTCCCTGCTCATGTAGCTTTTAATTACAGAAGTTTAATCTAATTCTAATCAGTAAGGATGTAATGAGGTATAATCCTGCAGGCTTACAGATAAGAACTAATGCCATGAAGGTTACAGTGGTGCTCATAAGTTTACATACCCCTTGCAGAATGTGCAAAATGTTAATAATTGAAACAAAATAAGAGGGTTCATGAAAATTGCATGTTATTTTTTATTTAGTACTGTCCTGAATAAGCTATTTCACATAACAGATGTTTACATATACTCCACAAGACAAAATAATAACTGAATTCATAAAAAATGACCCCGTTCAAAAGTTTACATACCCTTGAATCTTAATACTACGTGTCATTTTCTGGATGATCCACGACTGTTTTTATATTTTGTGATAGTTGTTCATGAGTCCCTTGTTTGTCCTGAGCAGTTCAACTGCCTGCTGTTCTTCAGAAAAATCCTCCAGCTCCTGCACATTCTTTGGTTTTCCAGCATCATCTGCAAATTTGAACCTTTTACAAAAGTGACTATGATTTGAGATCCATATTTTCGCACTGAGGACAACTGAGGGACTCATACACAACTATTACAAAAGTTGGAAACATTTACTGATGCTCAAGAAGGCAACGCAATGCATTCCGCAAGGGGTGTGTAAACTTATGAGCACAACTGTATATGCACATACCTGTTCTTCTCCATCTCGTTGTGTGTAGACCTGCAGAGACAGAAAGACAGAGATGTTAGGGACCACTGTGCTTACTCATTTTTATTTTTTTATCCACACTTACATTTATGCATTTGCCAGACACTTTTATCCAAAGCAAGTTTATGTATCAGTTTATGCATTCCTTGCGAATCGAACCCATGATCTTGGCGTTGCGATCTCTGTGCTTTACTGTTAAAGTTAGAGCAATAATAGTTCACCCAAAAATTACAAATATGATACTCATTCACCCTCATGTCATTCCAAACCTATATGCATTTACATTTAGTCATTTAGCAGACGCTTTTATCCAAAGCGAATATTTATTTTATTTTTTGTTCCATTTATTTATGGAACACAAAACAAGATATTTTGAAGAACGTTGAGAACCAAACAGTTTTGGATTCCCAATAGTTATGTTTCTATCCACCTATTTTTATGCGCATTTTGGGATATTGCATAATTTAAAAAAAAAAAAAAAAAAAACGCTGGATGGAAACGCCAAGATGTGCATAAATTCTGAAAGTGCGCCTATAAAAAAAACTTAAGTAGGATAAATTTCTTAGCCGGTAAGAAAACATGCGCATAAACTATGATGGAAACACTTTTAACTAATAAATTCCTTAATGCACATCAAAAGAGACACGTTCTGTCATTCTAAAATGCTTGAGCAAAGTCTCGTCAAAGCGCTTCGTTATAATTAACTCCCAGAACTTCATTCCCAAACAGCACGCTCTGAAAATAAATAACATGACTGCGTTTCGTCCGCGCTCTGAAACTCGTAATTTATTGTATACAAAAATTCTCCTACTGCAGCAAATTAATTAATTAATTTTTCTTTGTTATATTTAGTGCAAGTTAATCAGGAAGTGACGATTTAGTTCTCTTCAACTCCCTGGATGGAAACGGTGCTTTATTCGCAAGTGTTTTATGCGATATTCCAATTTACGCTTAAGTTTAATTCGTAACTTTGGATGGAAACATGGCTATTGACTTCTGTAATATTTTTTGTACATACAATGAAGGACAATGGGACCCAAAACCTACAGAATAACATAAGTTTTAATTTTAGGTGGACTATCCCTTTAATGCTGTTACATCAGTATTACTACTGCTTAAATTTAGGTTTAGAGGTTTAAACAAACCCTTAAACCTAGTATTAAACCTTAGCAAGGACTACCTAGCAACTACCATAAACACCCTAGCATCACAGCAGAAGTGTTTACATCATCTATAGAATTCTTCTATATATTTAGTCTTTATTTTTAACAAGGAAGTGAGAGCGAAAGCAGAAAATGAAAACAAGAGGGAATGTGATTGGTTTTAGCAACCACATTAGCAACAAGCTAAAAACACACTCACAAGTCCTTAGTAACTACATGATGAATTTCACATTTACCTTATTTGGTAATATTATTTCATTTAGTTTATTCATAACTGGTCATAAATCACTGGATAAACTGCAGTTATTTAATTCTATTGACAGCACTAGTTTTTAACTGACTAAAAGAAACAGGCTAAAAGATTTTTCTTAGTTTAAAAATTAATACTGTCAAAGGATTAATTGCAATTAATCGCATCCAAAATAAAAGTTTTTGTTCACATAATGTGTGTGTGTACTGTGTATATTTATTATGCATATATAAATACACACACATGCATGTATATATTTAAGAAAAATATTAATTTTATATATTAAATTATATAAATTATATATTATATACATTTCAAAATATATACTGTATGTGTGTGTACTTATTTATACATAATAAATATTATGTATAATACAGTACACACACATATATTATGTGAACAAAAACTTTTATTTTGGATGAGATTAATTGCGATTAATCGTTTGACAGCACTATTAAAAATAATAATATTTTTAAAGTAATTTTTAATATTAAAATAATAAATACAATTTTTAAGTATATCATTATATTACATATTATTTAAGTATTCTCTCACATACATCATCAGCTATCAAAAAGAAAATATTTTACAAATAAATTCACCATTTGTTAATGTATTTTAAAAAATGGCAATTCAGAAGCCAATTAATACATTTTGGAGGAAAAAAAAAATCATGCAACCCTGGAGCACAAAAGCAGTCATAAGTAGCACAGGTATATTTGTAGCAATAGCCAACAATACATTGTATGGGTCAAAATTATCCATTTTTCTTTTATGCCGAAAATCATTAGGATATTAAGTAAAGATCATGTTCCATTATGACTGGTTTTGTGGTTCAGGGTCACATATTATACTAACATAAATTAGGTTTTTTTGGGGACTCTTGGCATTGAAATGTTTAAAAGTCCTGAACTAATCAACAGGCTACGACTCCAACATCACCTCCTTGTTCTTAGTTCTGAAAGGCACACAGAGACTTGCCTGTGCTCACTGCTGATTTGAATGTTCAGTACAAAGGTGAACTGCTGTGTGTGTGTGTGTGTGTGTGTGTATAAAGGCTGTACAGGAACAAACTCTAAAACAGCAGAGGGGTTTTACGGGCCGTAGGCTTGTTTAGTGGATGCAGGAGCTGCCAAAATGCTAATTGCTGATTGCAAATGTCCCCTGTCCTCTCTGTGTGTGTCTCTCTCTCGCTACGTTCGCAAAACACATAGAGGCCCTCGGCCCCGCTTAGCAACAGTAACTAGAAACACAAGCCGTCGGTGGGGGGTAGAGAACGAAGGATCGCTTCAGAGAGAAGTGAAAGAGAAGCAGAGCAGAGGAGGGCAGGAGAAAAGATGAGGAAAAACAAGATCTCAACAGAAAAAAAAAAAAAAGAGTCCAATGTCTTGCTTTCGCTGCCTTCAAGCTTGCGCTGAAAAAAAAAAAGAGATCTTATTCAGTGCACATTAATTCTACCAAAAAGCTATGGGAGGATGTTTTCTGTTGAAAATGTGAATACTGACTTAAATTTTGATTGTTTGCATTTTATGCATTGTTGAATATGAATCAAACTTGCTAAAAATGAGGTTGCAGGTTTGTGCAACCAAACCACATTATTCTCTGGAGCACTATGAGAACGATCAAACACACTAATTAAGCTTCACTTGCACAACTAATCCACATCTTTCACTCTCAGTTGACTGTAGTCTTACTAAAAAAAAAGGTTTTCTTTCTTTGTTGGAAGGTGAAAAATAGAAAAAGTCTCCTATATGCTCACTAAGGCTGCAGTCATTTGATCAAAAATGCTGTAAAACAGCAATATTGTGAAATATTATTACAACTTTAAATAAATATTTGTTAATTTTTAAATTGTAATTTATTCCTGTGATGGAAAGGCTGAATAAGAAATGTTTCCTGAGCAGCAAATCAGCATATTAGAATGATTTCTGAAGGATTATTTGATGAACACAAGCATTAATTTGAAAATGAAATCTTTTGTAACATTATAAATGTCTTTACTAGTGCTGTCAAACGACTAATCGCGATTAATCGCATCCAAAATAAAAGTTTTTGTTTGCATAATATATGTGTGTTCTGTGCATATTTATTATGTACATATAAAGACACACACATACAGTATATATTTTGAAAATATTTACGTCTATATTTATATTCATATAATTTATATTATAAATAAATATATTTAATATATAAATATAACCTATTTTTCTGAAATATATACATGCATGTGTGTGTATTTATATATACATAATAAATATACACAGTGCACACACATATATTATGCAAACAAAAACTTTTATCTTGGATACGATCGTTTGACAGCACTAGTCTTAACTGTCATGTTTGATCAATTTAATAAGTCCTTGCTGAATAAAAGAAAAAAAAAATCTTACTGACCCTAAACTTTTGAACAGTAGTGGGAATACGAAATCAAAAACGAAAGGCATGAAATCAATGTTATGTTATTTCAACAAAAAACACTTGCAAATCACATTAATTATGATTTCCATAGTGAAAAGTAAAAACCAGGACATGTGAAGGCAGTATTTCTATATGGCAGCAACTCGACACACTTGTCTAATCAAATCAGTGGACTGGAACTCAATATAAGGTGAACTCTGAATAACTCTGAATGCTACCTGTGCAAGAGTCTACATGATGAGCACTAGAGCAAATGAAGAAGCTGTAAAGAGCACTGGGATCGTGCCATCTTCCTAACACTCATCTATCCTTCAAACTGAGCTCAGGATCCCGTCTGCAGTAAACCTTGCTCTAAAAATACCTCTGATGTCTGAGCAGAAGATATCTTCTCATGCCAGCGTCTCACAATCCCTGTACCCCCTTAAACTGGCCTTTTAGGAACACAAGAAAACGTCAAACACCTTATCGCAGCTAATGTTTATGGCCCTTAGTTTAATTTAACAGGATTATGTCACATCATTTTCATATCTAAGGATTACATGTTCTTTGGAAAGACATATTTTAAATGTTTTATTGGCTGGAAATGTAAAACAATGGTAAAACATACTGAATTCTTATCCCTCAGCCATTTGAGTCACATTAAATACGGCTTCTAGCCAGGGTTATTATTAGCTAATATTAAAACTTAAACTAAAAACATTTTGTTTTCTGAAATAAAAATAAAATATAAATTCCAGAAGAAACTTCAACTAAACTAAAATTAGAAAAAATGCCTTTGCAACTAACTGAAATAAGCACTAAAATTACCATCTGGAAATAAAAAGAAATACTAAATCTAAATTGAAAATAAATAAAATTGACCACTAGTGTTCTCAAACAATTAATTGCGATTAATCGCATTCAAAATAAAAAATTTTGTTTACATAATATATGTGTGTGTACTGTGTATATTTATTATGTATTTATAAATACATACACATGTATGTATATATTTAAGAAAAATATGTTAATTTTATATATTAAATATGATTGATAATATATATTAAATAATATAGATTATATGAATGTTAGTCATTTAGCAGATGCTTTTATCCAAAGCGACTTACAAATGAGGATAATATAAAGAAAGTAATATATATAAAGAAGCTATATATATATATATATATATATATATATATATATATATACACACACACACACACACACACACACACACACACACACATGTAAATACCTCTAAATATTTTCAAAATACCATATGTGTGTGTATTTATATATAACAATAAATATACACAGTACACACACATATGTAAACAAAAACTTTTATTTTGGATGCGATTAATCGCGATTAATCATTTGACAGCACTAACAAAATCACGCAGGAAAATTGCTTAAACTAAAATGAAAAAGAAAGCAGTAATAATGCTAAATATTATAATGCTTTGCGACAGCAAAGCTGAATTTTCATCAGCGTCACATGATCCTTCAGAAATCATTCTAATATGCAGATTTGCTGCTTATCAATGTTGAAATTGCTGCTTAATATTTTTGTGGAAACTGTGATAATATTTTCAAGACTATTTGATCAATAGAAAGGTCAAAAGAACAGCATTCGCATGAAAATATAAAAATACAAGCCAATTCTGAAATAACCCGTCTAAGGTCTATTATTGCTTTGAATATTTTGAGACTGGCTGATGAACTTATTAACAAGCTTCCTAACATTAGCGCGCCTACACAAACAGATCAGCTGATCATCTCGCTCGGAGGCGGATGCCGGTGACATAACAGCCCACATCTCTGCGTAAAGCAGAGTCGACTTGCCAGACCACCTGTTACAACACATAAAAGAGCAGAGCAGTTTCCTACAACATATCTCATATCTCATAGTCCCATTAGCTGCATACACATCCAGTTCACTCTCTGACGGCTCAAAGGCATAACGCTCTGTTACCCACAGTGCTGAGGAGTAACTAGTTACATGTAACAGAATTATTAGAAAATAAGGTAACACTTTATTTTAAGTAGTGCTGTCAAACGATTAATCGCATCCAAAATAAAAGTTTTTGTTTGCATGATATGTGTGTGTTCTGTGTATAGTTATGTATATATAAATACATACACATGCATGCATATTTATTTATTTATTCACTTTTTAACGCCATGCCAGCATCAAGGCTATTTTCATGCATGCATATATTTTGAAAATGTTTACATGTATTTATATGTCTATATTTATATTCATATAATTTACATTATAAATAAATATATTTAATATATAAACATAACATTTTTCTGAAATATATACATGCGTGTGTATTTATTAGGGGTGGGACGATAAATCGATATGGCACTGGAAGCTCTCCCTCTCTCTCAGATATTACAAGTGCGCGTTATGCAGTGTGTGGGCACCGACCGTCAGAAACATAAATCTGCACCTATGGCATGGAGGACGAAACAAAACCTTGTCAGAGCCGTAATGCGGCGCAGAAGTGTGCAGTGTGTGTGTGCTTGCCGCGCGTCTACATTTGAAATAACCAACCTGAGCACACAAAAGACGCGATGTGAACGGCTATTTTTCCGTGCGGGGCTCCGTTTTTATGATGAGACGAGTAGAAAGGTTGAGAAAGCACTCCAGGTAAATTTTGAAATGTACCAGATTTATATACACATATATATATATATATATATATATAGTGAGAGAGAGAGAGAGAGAGGCTATATAAGTTGATAAGCAGTTAAATGTGTTTGTTTACACACAGAGAAAAAGAAAAGTGTAAGCTTTTAATAAGTCCAAGAATAAAAAGATTAATTTACTCAACATGTTAAAATTTATTTACAGAACTTTTTTTTGCTGTTTTCTAACAGTTTGGACTTGAATAAAGAAAGAAAACTTGCACTTAACCTTTTCACAGGCATTTTGTTTAGACAAATATCACGATATATCATTATAGGATTTTCTAGAAATATATAGATTATCGCAGAATCGCTGTATTGTGATATTATTGTTATTGTGAGCCATGTATCGTGATTATATTGTATCGTGAGGTACCCTGCGATTCCCACGACTAGTATTTATATATACATAAATATAAACAGCGCACACACATATATTATGTAAACAAAAACTTTTATTTTGGATGTGATTAATCACGATTAATCGTTTGACAGCACTTATTTTAAGGTGTGCTTGTTGCATGTTACATGCACTTACTATTGTAATAACAATAAATTTTGCATAATTACATGCAAGTAACCCTAAACCAAATCCTCATCCTAACCCTAACTATATAGTAAGTACATTAATATTACTCAGTTTAACAAGGACACCTTAAAATAAAGTGTAACCCAGAATAAATGTAACTGTAATCTGTTACAGTTACTGAGAAAAAAAATGTGTAATTAAATTAGTTACTTATAAAAATGTTATTACAAAGGGGGTTACATTTGAATAGTTTCACACACATACAGATTTAATTGATTTCTTTCCCAAGTTGCATCGACTGCTCTAAAATATGAGACACCAGTGTTTTAGGACACAGAATAGGACACATGATTATTTGATAACTGTTTTATTTACTATTTGTGACCATGGAACACATTTTATACATCATCTGAATTATCTTGATACATCAATCATACATTATCTTCATGTATGGTTTATTAGGATAGGACAATATTTGGCTGAGATGCAACTATTTGAAAATCTGGAATCTGAGGGTGCAAAAAAATCTAAATATTGAGAAAATCTCCTTTAAAGTTGCCCAAATGAAGTTCTTAGCAATGCATATTACTAATCAAAAATTAAGTTTTGATATATTTACGGTAGGACATTTACTAAATATCTTCAAGGAACATAGGCTAATCTTTACTTAACATCCTAATGATTTTTGGCATAAAAGAAAAAAACTATAATTCTGACCCATACAATGTATTGTTGGCTATTGCTACAAATTGTCCCGTGCTACTTATGACTGCTTTTGTGCTCCAGGGTCACATTTAGGTTTATGTATATGCTTTATTTTATTAACTGTTTTTTTCCAAGGCATTGTTAGATGCAAGTTTCCTGTCATAGTTATGCAAAGATTCGATTTCAAAAAGAGTTTCATAGTTATTAAACTATATCTTGTAATGATTTTAAATCTGTAGAAAGAGGTGCAACAGTCTGATTTTGTGGTGGCTGTGCTTTAAAATTACATTATTATAATCTTAATTCAAATGATGAAGGGTTTTTGAAAGTCTGACAGTAATCAGTGTTGAGCTCTACTGTAAGGTTAACCCTGCTTGCTTTAAATGTTTAAAACTGATTAACAGTTTTGTTAGAAATTTAGAAAAGTAATCAGTTACATTAATAAAGTAACTGAAATAGTTACACTACATACTACATTTTAAATAGACCTACTACATTTCCAAAGTAACCTTCCAAACACACAATATTAGAAGTGCACAGAGAATTGCATTAGCCCACATACAGTCTGAATATAAGCAAGAGGTAGGAGTCATATATATATATAATGGATGCAGGAGAAGAGGAGAGGGGGAGGAGAAGAAGACACTGCTCTCGATCCGTCAGAGAACGGGAAAGCTGGAGGGAAAGATAGATAGGAGATCCACCTGACCTACATATAATAAAGGGTTTCACAAACACACACTTGAATGCATGCATAAATGGCATCCCAAGCTCCGTCATCAGATGCACAACTGAAAGCTCGAGCGAATGAATCACTTTCCATTCTCCAAGCAGTGTGAATGGACAGGAGAGCCGTCTAATGAGTCAGCCGGAGAGATGTGAGGAGTTTATGCAGCGCAGAAATGCAAAAACGTTTCATGCATGATGCATTAACACCAGCGCTGGATGTAGGTTACTTGCATATTCTGAAGCCGTGCGATTCTCATGTATTTGGTGCACCGACACTTCTTGCATGTTTTTTTTTTTAGGTATGCTTAAGTTATATGATCAAGATACTAACCCACTTACATTCCAACAACGGCTATTCTTAGAAGTGCAAACATGCAATATGCAAACAAAATATCACAGATGTTGCAAGACATCTTGTCCTATCCATAGTAGTAGTTGTTGATTAATGCAGGCTATAAGAATAATGAGTTAATGGAGCGGAAACAAATAATGGTACCATATTTTCTTTAAACTGCTGTGCAAAAGATATAAAATATATGGATACTAATGAGGGTAACACTTTATTTTAAGGTGTCCTTGTTACACATGTACTTACTACTATAATAACAATAAATTATGCATAATTACATGCAAGTAACCCTAATCCTAACCATAACCATATAGTAATTACATTTAGTTAATTAATATTACTCAGTACTTAAATGTATAACTACACTGTAACAAGGACACCTTAAAATAAAGTGTAACCAAAATGAGTTTAACCACTGGTGAATCTGCAGGTCGTTTTTGCCAGCCTCACCAATAATGAGTACACTGAGAAAAATACAGGCCACGACAATTTTTTTAACAGGCCATAAAATTGTTTTGCATTATATTTATATATGCACTACAGTTTTATTATTATTTTGCTAAGAATACTTTCATTGAGCAAGGATGCATTAAATTGATTAAAAGTGATGGTAAATGCATTAATGTTTATATTTTAAATAAATGCTGGTCTATTGCACTTTCTATTCATCAAAGAATCCTAACACATGCATCATGGTTGCCACAAAAATATTAAGCAGCATGACTGTTTTCAACACTGATAATAATAATAATAATAAGAAGAAGAAAGGTTTCTTGAGCAGCAAATCACTAAATATACTTTGAATATATACAGCATATTTGAAGAAAAGAGTGCAGGTGCTGCCACAAAAATCATGACTGGAGGAAATTTCTGAACTGTTTGTTGATAACTCCACTGTATACATATGAATTTTTATTTTTTTTCCCCTGTGTTAATTTTGGACCATGTTAGTAAGCTCACTGTCTTTGCCTTAGCAGTATTCTATGACCTTGTATAGTACACAAAGATTCTGCGAGGTGATGGCAAGACATGTTAAGCGATCACTTAGGGATGTAACGATATTATCAATATCATCGATATCGCGATACCAAAACTGTCTGGATATTATCGTGGTCACATGATGATATGAAACAATAGGTCTTCCGGGCAAAAAGTGTAGTTTTTAAAATATATTTAGACTTCTTATTCTAACTTAAAAGGTCTTTAAAGTTGTGTTTTGGGCCATTATGCTTTGGCACAGTATCTGTCAAACCAAAGCACAATATGCTTAATCCCTTCATCAAGTCTCAAAGCGAAGCACACACTTCGTTCAGACGATCAGCTCATGATCCGGTGTTTTCCGTGTCTCAGAACAGCTCCGTTCACACTGAATAAATGCAGTGAACTCGTTTATTGCACGTTCTGTGAGTTTAGCGCGCATTTGGAAACTCAACAGCCACCAGTTATGCTTTATTTTCACAGCAGATGATTACAGCATTTCACTAGATTTGTAGTGTTTTTGTAAGCCTGTTTTCACAGAAACTGGCGTTTTCCTTCAAAATAAAAGCTGTACTGCTGTTTCCGTCAAAATAAAAGATTAAAGATTAAAAGTGCAGTATGAATTGCTGACAGCTAGCGGTTTAAATGCAGTCCGAATTCAAAATATCTCTTTCAAGTGTAGAAATTAGGAAAGAAGTATTGTAATTTCCCTACCGTAGTGTAAAGCAAAAATAATATAGGCCTACCTATGAAATATTCATTTTCATTTATTTTACAGTGGAATTGTTTTACAATATATGGCTATTACTGTCATTGTTGTTGTTGTTATTACTATATTCTAATAAGTTTGGCTTCCTAAAACACCAGTGTGAATGTAATTTAGATTGAGACAGTATTCCACAAATAAAAAGAGGGTTGAGTTCCCTTTAAAGCTCAGGTACAATTTAATTTTGAACTCTCAAAGTGCACTAGATAGAATAATTTAACTTTAAAATGTACAGAATTTCCATTTCCAATTCTTCATTTGTCTTTTTTATTTTAAACATTGCAATAAATATCGTATCGTGGACTTCATATCATGATATTATGAGATTCTGATATCGTTACATCCCTACTTGTACTCTGTCTAGAGACCTGTGTGACATTAAAAAGTCACCTCCCACGATTTCTTTACCTAATAAACCAACATTTAAACAACACCGTCCACTGAACACCACATATGGCTGTATATAAATAGCTACAAACCCAGTGCTACCCTAGTTAGGCCTTAATATCCAGTTACAAGCCACACAAACATCCAGATGCAGATTAGAGTCAGGGACTGTTTCCAGCACGCTGGGTCACACAATAACTAGATTTTTATTCAAGGTCATATTCCTAAAACGGTTCATCTCTATGATTCAGAAGCAGCAGCTTTTATGACTCTTTGCTGCTCTGTTTAAAAGTGGCCTCATGGCTGTGAATCAGTATCGTATGCAGAGTATGACAGCAACGTCAGTTAAAGGATCTCTCCTTAGTGCAAGAATAAACTAAATCCCTGCTTACCTTTATCAGACCTGTCAGATTCAGAGTAACAACATATTATAAAAAGACAGCCAATCAGATCATATTTGATGTTTAATATATGCTTACAGTATGTGCAACATTATTATTAGTGCTGTCAAACGATTAATCACATCCAAAATAAAAGTTTTTGTTTGCATAATAAATGTGTTTGTTCTGTGTATGTTTATTATGTACATATTATTATGTAATAAACGTACATACATTTAAAAAAAAAATACAAATATGAAAATCTTTCGAGCATTAGAATGCATTAGAAACACCCTCGCATTAGCATTAACTAGTTTTTTTTGCAATTTGATGCAAAAGGTAATATAATACAAAGAATAGTGTTATAAATGTACATACACTTTTTAAAACACAAATATGAAAAACTTTCGAGAATTTATGATGCTGATGACCGTTAAATGCATCATCAAAGTCTTGTGAAAAGGGTCCATTGTAGGGCTGTCAAAATGACTGAAAAACTAAATTAGAATTTTGTACTTAAATATTCAAATTATATTCGAATTTATTAGTTAGGGGGGAAAAAAAGCTTCTGGGTTCTCTCCTGACGCCACAAGAGGGCGCATCGAGCAAAATATTACTAATGCACGTTTCGCAATAAAATAACACGACTATCTTTGAAAAAAGTGCATAATGTTTAAATTAATGTTTAGAAACTATATATAATTAATTAATTTGCTTAAAAAATTAACAAAACAGCATCATGTATGAATGTATAGTTGAATACAAAAGGACTGAAAACCAATCACAAAGAGTACTTTTTTCATTTAAAAACATGAGATGCAGAGGAATGGGAAAAACCGCCATGAAGTCTCGAGACATGTTTTTTAAAAGTTGAACTTGCATTAATTTTACATGCTTTCTAAACATGCGGCTCTCTTGTGCGAGTCGCGAGTGCAACGGTGATAGATGTCCCTCTAGAAAATGTGATAAATATGTGTTCTGTACAATATAAACAACATCTCCAACGCAGCAGCGCCGAATCTAGTGCTTTCAACTGGATAAGCTAAGAAAAACATTAAAATGCAACGACATCTCATGTGCCACATATAAGGCAGCCTGACACACGCCTAAAACGTTTTTGCATTCGAATGTGGATTTTTATTTTAAATTCAAGGAATATTTGAAATTCTATCTTTTTTTGACAGCCCTCGTCCATTACCTAGTAATAGGTGGCAGCCAAGCAATTTACAATAAACATAATAATAATCAGCTCTACCTACATTCAAAATAAAAGCACCTACATTCACCCACAGACAGGCGACGGACAAATCCAGGCGTACTAATGAGATGATGCTGATGAAATCTGAGGCGTTGAGTAGTGAGTGAGTAAACTGTGGTGGGTGTGGGTGGTGAGAGTCACAGGCAGAGAAGCGTGTGAGTGTTCGTCTCTCTCCGGACATTATTTATGACTGCATCTGCACTGGATGAATCAGTAGGTGTGTTTGTGTCACGCATGCACACGGCGCAGATACGCTCAGGTCTGCTAATTCAGAAATCACTCATGGGACACACAGGCCCATTCAAGCGAAGTGTGAATCACGGATGATGTTCCTGGGATTCGGAGGGGAGAAAAACACAAGGACCAATCACACCGTACACACTGCACACACTGATAGATCCGTCATGATGCTACTGGAGTCACAGATCTGTCATTAACTGGGTTTCCATCCTAAGTTGCGAATTTAACTTATGCGCAAAATTAGAATATTGCGTAAAACATATGCAAATAAGCACTGTTTCCATCCAACGAGTAAGAGAGAACAAAATCAACCCTCTACACTGTGAGTAAATCACTCGCATAAGCAGCTAAATATTCACTCTGGGCAATTAAATGATGTCTAATATTAGCCACTGGCTAATAGATTCTCATTCACAAACATTATATGTGACCCTGGAGCACAAAAGCAGTCATGAGTAGCACAGGTATATTTGTAGCAATAGCCAACAATACATTGTATGGGTCACAATTATCCATTTTTCTTTTATGCAAAAAATCATTGGTATATTAAGTAAAGATTAGAGATGCACCGATTGCAATTTTCTTGGTCGATTCCGATTTTCGATTTTTCTGTCAGTGTGACCTGCCGATACCAATTTTTGCCGATTCCGATTTTCCTTGAACTATAATTGACAGCATATACAAACAAAAATCTATACTTTATCAATGCAAACAATTATTTACATAATAAAATAAGTTATTAAACATTACAACGCCCACAATCTGGACTAAGTTACAGATGTTCTCTCTCTTAAACAACTCTCAAAATAAAGTGCTCTGTGACTAGAAAGAGGTAGAAATAACAATTAAATGAGTTGCTGTATATAAAAACAGATGTCATTTCCCACTTTGTTTATAAATGGTCATTTTTCCCCTAACATTATTAAATGTGTCATCTTTCACATAAAATTCTTACTTTGTTTGCTTTTATCGTTCAAATGAAATCAGTATCAATAAACTCCATCTTTCCACTGCTGAGGAAACACAGAAGCTGCATCTGAAGAGCCATTAGATGCATTTACAGACTGTTTGATGAAGCTGAGGTGCCATAAATCCATTTACACTGCAAAATTTCAAATGCATAAATATATACAAATCTTTATTGATGTTTTAACGTTATTAATGTTTATTAAAGATTAATGGTTTAAATATTTCTAAACATACAAATAAGAAATTTTTGGAAAAAATGCAATGATGTTTTTAAATATGAAATCAAACCACCAATAGGTGGCGGAAAATTACTCTTTAAATGAGCGAATCATTTAGTCATTTATTCAACCGATTCGTTCAAACGGCTGATTCATTCAGAAACGAGGCAAGTGACTGTCTTTATGAATGGGCCACTGAATCATTGACTCACTCGATTCGTTCAAAAACGCGGATTCATTCAGTAACGAAAAACCACTGTGTTACTCGGAGACACAAAACTGTTCTGCTGTGGCTTTGATTGGAACTATTTTCATTAGCAAAATTAAGCAAAAACAGTCAATATTGTGTCTAAAATGTTAGTCACTTAATTTTAACTTCTTGTTTATTGAACTACTATTGTATAAAATAGGGTTGGGCCGATAGACAATGCCATCGTCCATCACCGATGGCTGATAGACATCGCGATGTTGAGCCGACATCATGATTCCCCCCTCATACCCCCCGCAATCCGCCTCATCCCAATACCATGTTTGGAAAGAAAATGACGTGTACTACGGAACCCCTAAAGGGAATAAATACAAGATGGGAGGAAAACACATATTTCAGTACTTTCTCTCGCAGTTTTATCATTGGGTAATCATACTGTATTGTATATAATTGCGGGCATCAGGGAGCTGCTATTATGCCTGGCATTGAAACTGCTTTTGAATGCATGATCGCTTTTTAGTTTCACTTTCACTTTTGAGATTTGCGATCGCACGTACTCTGTTTATACTATGGAGCGGCAGTACTTACCACACATTTTACAAGATCAGATGCTTGTCAGTGGTGCTCAGGATCTGTAAATCATTCGCCATTGTCCTCAGTCATCTCTTCTTACTCTGTTTATGTGGTAAGTGAAATTTTATGTACTGTAATGTAACAGGTAACCGTTAGCAATCGTTATGTGTTTCCCGTGTCTTTCTGAATATGGATTCATGCTTCGGTCACACCCCTGACTCTTTTGACTGGTTTTGTGCTCCAGTGTCACACATACATATACATACACGCTATATTGCCAAAAGTATTGGCACCCCCTTCTAATGAACAGCTTTGTCTACTTTAGTAATTTCCATGAGTACAAATCTTAATGTTTAAGCATATAATGATATTCTAGGGAATTGTGTGCTTCTAATTTTAAAGCAACAGTTTGGACAGGACCCTTTTCTATTCTAACATGACAATGCCTCTGTGTATAAGGCAAGGTTCAAAAAGAAATGATTGATTTAGTCAGTGTGGAAGAACTTGACTAGTCTGCAGAAAGCCAAGTCCTAATCCAAGCTGAACACCTCTGGTGTGACTTTAAATGCAGACCTTGAGTCAAAAACTCATCACCAAACACCAATGACTTGTACAAATGGGTACAGTTATTTTAGACACTTCCAAAACTGTTGCAACAGAGATAGAAATACAATTTTTAAATACATAAATTATGTTTCTATCTTTGTTGCCACAATTTTGGAAGTGCCTTTTTCTGTTCTAAAGAAGGGGGTGCCAATACTTTTGTCCACAGTGTATGAGGATTGACTATAAAATAGAAATCTCTTCAAAAGAGTTTCCGTTAAAAATTTGGTGGAAGTACCTGATGCTGCAATTTTTCTTGGCTTTGATTTTTCGTTTCAAGCCATCATAGATCGGTTGGTTGGTTGGTGTTTTCATGGTGAGTAACGAGTTAAAATACTACAAAAGAGCCTTTTTTAAAAATTTGCTTTGGATAAAAACTCTAAAATGGATTTAGGACTGACTATGTTAGAAATTTCTTCAAATGAGTTTTTGTTATCGCACCTGCTGCTGCAATTTTTCTTTCTTTTGATTTTTCATTTAAAGCCATAAGAGTTTGGTTGGTGTTTTCATGGCGGGTAACATGTTAAACCACTATAAAAGAGCAATTTCTTCAAAAATTTCTTTGAACGTGTTTCCGTACCAACTAAGTGGAAGTACCTGCTGCTGCAATTTTTCTTGCTTTTAGTATTTCGCTTCAAGCCATCATAGTTTGGTTGGTTGGTTAGTTGCTATTTTTACGGCAAGTAATGAGTTAAAAAATACTACAAAAAGCCTATCTTTAAAATTTGCTTTGCATAAAAACTCTAAAATGCATTTAGAAATTGACTCTGTTTGGAATTTCGTCCCAAGAGTTTCCGTTATTGTAGAAACTAGGTGGAAGAATCTGCTGCTGAAATTTTTCTTTCTTTTGGTTTTTCCTTTCAAGCCATCATAGTTTGGTTGGTTGGTGTTTTCATGGTGAGTACCGAGTTAAAATACTACAAAAAGAGCCTATTTTTAAAACTTGCTTTGGATAAAAACTGTAAAATGCATTCAGGATTGACTCTGTTCGAAATTTCGTCCCAAGAGTTTCCGTTATCGCAGAAACTAGACGGAAGTACCTGCTGCTGCAATTTTTCTTGCTTTTGATTTTTCGCTTCAAGCCATCCCTCTCTTTGTTGCTGGTGAAGGGTAACATGGAGGCATAGCCGTGCTCCGCTTCTGAAAATTCAAACAGAGACATTTAGAAGCTCATTAGACCACAAACCACGCCGGCTACCTGAAAATCAAAGCCATTGATTACAAACATTGACCGTTGTTTTTAGAACCTGGGATGCTATACGTTAAAATTAACCCATTTCTTGACAAAAGTCTTGCTTTTGGGTCAATGATGTCATCTGAACTGGAGTAAACCCAATAGCCAGAACCACAACAGAGAGATGGGAGGGGGACGCACCAGGAAACCCTTCACTGTAAACCAACAGCAATGCTGGAAAAATGCATTGCAATTCCACATATGCACACAAACAAGTCAACTTGCACGATTAAAACATAGATCTATGCCATATGCGCTTGGGTTTTATCCCTAGAGAGGGTTAGGGACATATTAGTGTCCCCTATAAAAGACAAGTGTATGTGTGCTGGCCAGAACAGTCTCTAAAGTGGTCACTTCTGCATGTCTTGATGATCTTCCCCAGATTTCATAACAACAGAAAATACACCCTGCATATCATGCATTCGCCTAATAAACAGCAGCAAAATTGTTTTGCTTTATAGCAGACAAGAACCCTAGCAACAGTGTGTCAGGATTCATTTGCATGCAAAACATCATTTTATATCGCTATAAATAATACGTCTTTACCTCTTTCTCTTCGATCGAGATATTCAGCTGCTTCGATCAACATCTGCAGTTTCTCAATAGCCGTCATTTTAAGCAATAAACAGCGATTAAAAAACAACAATCCGGGTCAGAAACAAACGAGCAGCAGCCTTTCTTCCTCCTCCAGAAAAATCCAATCAGGAATTTTATAAAAAATATTTCCTGAATAAGGCAGCGAGGGAGATGTTTAGATGTGGGGCTTTTGTTGATATTTGAGAAAACCAGAAATGTGTACAAAAAATGCATGGGGAGTAAAAAAACAATCTAAACACGCTGGTTTCCAAAGAGCTGGATGATTAAATCGAATAAAAATGTCCCTCAGCTGCCAAGAAGTAACTAGTTAACTAGTCCTGTTCATATTAAACGAGATTTTGGACATTAACACGACACGAAGAACAAAAACCCGTCCAGTTTGGCACAATCTGGCAACTCTTCCTGAACGCATGTAAGTGGTCTGAAGACTTTTATAGATGAGCTGTCAAACAGATCAGAGCTCACAGCTTTAGTTCTGCACTTGGTCAGTTTTAGGCTCTGATACTGACAGCAAACGCTGTTAACTAGAGAGCATCTGCAAGAAAAAAATAAATTTAATTGGATTGACAGTTCAGTCAGATCGATGTGAGGAGGGCACGGGTTGCCAGATTGTACAGCTTCTCACAAAAAAAAAAAAAAAAATTTATTTAAGCAGCTGGTGATATTATATTTGCTAATAATTTGAGCTTTGGTGCTGCTGTGCTGGTTGGAAAACAAACAGCATTCAACCCCAATTCCTTCTTGTTTAATAAAAAAAAACCCCCGTCAGTTTTGATATGCCCGTCCAGCGAGGTGGCAATAGTGTTGTGTAATAAATAAAAAAGTAAATAAATAAAAAAAAAGACAAAAAATCTTGATTGGTCGTTGAAAAAATGTTGAAAATAGGCTTTAAAATAAAACACACAGCCTCCAAAAGTCCAAACAATCGCTGGTTTCGATATTTCAAGCGTGACAGACGATCTGGCTACTTATTAAACAGCTCGAGCTGCACATGCTAAGCTGTGGCTGTGTGCAACCGAGGAAACATGAATCAAAAACAGCAGAAAAAACACGCAGCTAGCGAAACCATAGCGTCGTTGAGCCAGCAGATCAGATGTTTGCTAGCTGCTGCTGTCATGTTACTGTACGCCTGTCAGGAGCTCGGGAGAACCTGCGATCCGATTGGATGGACCATACAGGAAGCGGGCTTCTCATTGGATGCGCTCGCTGTCAATCTGCCAGACCGTGTCTAGAACGGACCAATGGCTGAGGCGCATTCTAAAGCGTGAATATATGACTGCTGTAATACGATTCCGCAAGATAATGGTGCAACTAAGCAGCACTGTAGCGCCATTTTGGATCGAGCGTACAACCTGTGCTGTAGTATTCTGGCATTTGCTCCTGAGCCCAAATGGATTATTATGCAAATCGTGTGTTGTTGTTATGCTGTGATTGGCTGGACTGCCGCAGCGCTGTCGCCTGTGATTGGCCGCCGTACCGGAACTCAAATGCTGATGGTTAAGATTATTCAATATGATTTGCACGTTTTAAACAGATATCAGTGGAATTATTGCCTAATTCTCCACTTTTATTGTTCCTTTTTCTGGATATCTTAGACAAATTAAACACAATTAAAAGAAATGTGACAGACTTATTTCTAAAATACTGGAATAAATAGACTGAATACTGTAATGTAAATAATTATTTACTACATATGCACTGTGTGTGTGTGTGTGTGTGTATATATATGCATACGTGTATATGTACATATGTATTGTATACATTTGTGCGTGTGTATATATATAACTACACACACACACACACACACACTTTAAAAATCAGAATGTATACCCCCCTATTGAATTGTTTTTTTTTTTTTGGTTGTTTTCTCACATTTCTTTCTGATATAAAAAATGTTTTGTTCCAAAATGTTCCAAAAAATAAAGTAAAAAATAAATTAATAAAAGATGTGACAGTTGAATGATGCTAAAATGATGCTAAAACTGCACAATAACACACTAATTGACAAAAACAAACATTCACCAAGAGTTCCCATTTATTTAGCACTTTTAAAGTTTTCAAACAAACAATCCGCAATATCAAATCCTTCTAAAATGAGCTACTAGAACCTGCACTGACACTTACATAACAACCATTGACTGAGAAACAAAACAGATGGAAAAACTGCTGAAACATATTTACATAAACTCGGGGAAGAAAGGGGAATATAGGTTTAATCACAAAGAAGTCAAAGTCGCTCAGACGTGCTTCCTGACGACTCCGTCAAGCAATGAAATCCAAAGGTCTGTTGAAACCACCTTTCCTGTTCATGTATTGCCTGCAAGAGAAATATGATTACATCATTGATCTCCTTCCTGCACCAAAACATTACATCACTGCCCACCAATGAGAGCGTTCGTCATTCAGCCATGCAGCACCTGCAGAGGTGATTGGCCAAATACAGAACTGTTGCTGGGTATTAACTTCCCAAGTTACTTTTCTCATAACGCATGCCGTTTATGCATATAAAAAAAGGATCTGAAAAGAGGATGCGATTACAAAATAAACCCAAGAATTGCAAATCACAAAACTAATATTAAGTTGAAGATCTGGGGTTGGGCAGATCAACAGTATTCATTTCAGATAAAAATGTGTGTATACACACACAGACCTGTATTTTCTCTTTTGTGACACGTTAACTGCAAACGCAGCATCAGATCCCTCCTTCTTCTTGCCCTGTTGAATAAAAATGACAACAATTGTACACCATAAATTGTGCTAAATTTATGTAAATGTTAGAAAATAAATAGGGAAGAATATTGCAGCACACAATATTTCATATTTGATCTTCAACTTTAATTGTAGTTGATTTTTAGCAGGAATATCTATATCACACACTCTGTGTAACTGTGCCATCTTGTGGTTATTTAGAGCATCAGCTTTGGCACTTCAGAAAGCTGCAAACAGTTTGACAATAATACACTGCTACTATTTGTCAAGTATATAAAAAATTAAAATACTATACCATTCAAAAGTTTTTGAACAGTACGATTTTTAATGTTTTTTAAATAAGTCTCTTCTGCTAAAAAAAAAAAAATCGACTCCAAGCTTTTGAATGGTATAGTATATAATGTTACAAAAGTGTATTATTTCAGATAAATGCTGATCTTTGGATCTTTCTATTCATCAAAAAATCCTGAAAAAAAAAATTACTCAACTGTTTTAAATATTGATAATAATAATAATAATAATAATAATAAATGTTTTTTGAGCAGCAAATCAGCATATTAGAATGATTTCTGAAGGATCATGTGACACTGAAGACAGGAGTAATGATGCTGAAAATTCAGCTTTGAAATCACAGGAATAAATTACATTTTAAAAGTCAAATAAAAAAAAAGTTTTTTAAATAGTAAAATATTTCAAAATGTTACTGTTTTTGCTGTACTTTGGATCAAATAAATGCAGGCTTGGAGAGCAGAAGAGACTTCTTTAAAAACATTAAAAATCTTACTGTTGACTGGTAGTGTACATATTATTGCAAACAAACTGCACAGTACATCTACTTCTTGCAGGATGAGCTCTGTCTTGGTTTAGCAGTAAAGACAGTCATCATCTCACCTTTGTGCTGTCAAAGGATCCAAAGCCCATCAGTTTCATCATCTCTATTTCCTCCTCAGTCTTTCCCTGCATGTCCTCAGCTGCACAAGCAAGCAGATGAGAAGCACATCAAATCAAAAGCGTCACACATGCGTGCATTCAGAGTCTGTTCTCAAGACATCAGAACCAAAAGCATTCACGTCCCATTTCATTTTTGTGGTTTGACATTTCTGAGGAGGATTTTTGACTGAGAAGTGAAGGCTGAAGTTCAAGATCAGCCCTAATGTAGGCTACTATTCAAAAGTTAGGTGTCAGTTTTTGTTTTTTAGAGAAATCAACACTTTATTTCTCAGTAAAGACACTTTAAATTGATTAAAGGGACATTAAAGATATTTATAATGTTATAAATAATTTCTGTCAAATAAATTCCATTCTATTAATCTGTGAATCCTGAAAGATAAAACATATATAATGTTTTCTATAAAATTAAGCGGCTGAACTGTTTTCAACATTGATAATAATCAGAAATGTTTCAGCAAATCAGCATATTAGAATGATTTCTGAAGGATCATGTGACACTGACGACTGGAGTAATGATGCTGAAAATCCAGCTTTGAAATCACAGGAATAAATGACAATTTAAGTATATTCAAAATAGAAATTTATTTTAAAGTTGAATAATATTTCACAATATCACTCTTTTTACTGTATTTTAATGAACAATTATGAGAGATTACTTTTTCTTTGTATTGATATGAACTGAAGAATCATGCAGAATGAGACTAGGAACGTGTAGCCAAATTGAAGAAAAAAACATTTTGCTGCTTATGCACTGTGTGCATGTGACAAATAACATACTTTGACTTTATTAATAAGTAAAGTAAATTTTGGTAAATACAAGAACACTGACTGTAAATGATTTTCTCACCTTCCTAATAAAATTTTATGTATCTCTTTGACAGTTTTGACTGATTGTAAGTGATTCCGAGAAAGGCTTATACACATCTTTATAGAGTGCTGCAAGAATCCAAAACCCAGAAACAAGTGAGTTGATTGCACAGATATTATCTGAAATGAACTGAGCTGGATGATGACATCACTGAATCAATGATGAACTGACTTTAACTGGAAAATTGAGTGTTTACTATCATCCTCTTGCATTATCGACACAATTTTACCGTTTAATACTGTAAAGCTGCTTTGACATAATTTGTATTGTATAAAGCACTACATAAATAAAAAAAATAAAGGTGACTTCTGCTTCCACCAGCCTGAAGTCAACGGGTATTTTGAAAAAGGTGGTTAAATTTTTTTGGTTAAATGCCTGAAATAAGGTCTGTGGTTAACACAGGTCAGTTTACATTACTAATACCATCTTATGTTTTTTTAAACATTATCATGCCGAACAGGAAAAACTCATCCAATTTCACAGTCTTTGGGCCTGATTTACTAAACAGGGCAAATTAGCTTGAGAACGCAATCCCACAAAAGTGGCGATGGCAGTGGAAAGTTCTGATCTACTGACAATGAGCAAATTAAAGACAGACACAGCCGGATGATTTCCATAAAGACCAATGAAATCTGCTAAGAGCAGCGCACACGAGCGGAACCGATGTTAATCAAAATCTACTAACAACACAAAATGATTTTAAGGCGGCATTAAATAATGGTACAATAACCAGTAAAAGGACTAGAGCAAAATCACTGTGCATGATTTATTTAAATGCTCTCTTCTCATAAATGTTGCATCTGAGAGGGAAACTCCTAAAAATGCTTATGCAATAAGGGATGCTGCAAAAATAACCTCACGCCTTTTCATTGATCATTTTCCTCCGAGTGCTTTTTGTAAATTGTGATGCTGACATGCCAGTGTGGTGCATTCGTTTATAGCTTACATTTAGATTTTTTTTTTTAAGCAATTAGTCTTTGAAAATTAAAAGTTGTGTTCATTTGTGAAGGTCATCATAACATACAAAACATGTAATCCATTCAAAAATCATATCAGTGAAAGCAGAATTATCATATTGTTCACAAGTGCAGTATGGAGTACCACAAGACTCAGTACTAGGACCGTTGCTTTTCATGCTTTACGTGTTACCCTTGGGAGATACCATCAGGAAACATGGTGTTAGCATTCACTGTTATGCTGATGATATACTCAGCTCTATATTTCCTTGTGGCCCGATGAAACATACCAATTTGCAAAACTAACGGAATGCATAGTTGATATAAAAACTGGATGACTAGTAATCTCCTACTGCTAAATTAAAAAAAACAAAAAAAAAACAAAACAAAGGTTTTAATTATTGGACCAAAAACCTCTGCATGTAAGAACCTAAAACACTGTCTAATGCCGTAGGGCAAAAAGGGTTAATACAGTGACAGAATCTCCACCTGAAATCTGATGGACCTTTGCTGGTTTGTCCTTAACTTCCTTCCTGTCATCGTCTCGCCTGTCCTTCTGCCGCACTGGAGACAGAGAGGAGGAGCGATGTCTGCGTGGAGATCTGCATAAACAAGAAAGGCACACAGCTGGAGGGAGGGTTATCAAAATCTAAACATCCATGTCTTATTTAACCAGATTCACAGGCTGGTTCTGTTCTTCAATAACAGTGTTGGGCTAGTTGCTCAAAAAATGTAATGTATTACTCATTACTAGTTACTCCTTTCAAAAGTAATATAATTACTTTACTTATTACTTTCTGGCAACAGTAATTAGTTCCACCACTAGTTACATTACTTTTCTTTCACGCCCCACAGAAGTTGTAATTGTACTTCTTCACCATAAAATTCTTCTAAAATGTTACTAACAATATTTCTGCCTCATCATTTGACCAAAATCCACATTGGATCTCAGTCAGAAGTTATTACAAACACTCAATGATTGTGACATTTAAGTAAAAGTGTTGTATTATTCTCATTAATTGTGTAGCTTGAAGCTAATTGTAGCTCTAACTTCTCTGTTACACATATGCAATTATATGCCATGATGTATTTTATCAAAATAAATCATAAGTTCATAAGAAAATGTTTCATTCTCTAAAAAGATACAATTTATATTGGGATGAGAGGGATGTAATGCCAGAGTAAAGTAATGCCACAACTTACACATCAGTGATCAGATCATCTTTTCTCCTGACAAAATCAATGTAATGGTTATATGTCCATCTGCTGAATGTAAGCTACTGGTGACTTCATGTGTTGTGAAAATTATGAAAATAAATCTAAGAATTATTGTTGGACATCAAATCAGTAGGGGCTGAGGCATCGAAAGTAACTAAGTAACTAGCTTTTTATGGATAGTAACTAGGGTTGGGAATCGAAAATCAATTCCAATTCCAGAATCAGATACTTGTTGTAAAATTAAAATTTCAAATCCACCTATCAACCCCTAGTGTGCACATCTTTTTTTTTTTTTTTTGGGTGGTGAAAAGGGGCTGTTAAAAATGTATTTGTCTTTGAATCATTCATTCAAGAGATTCATTTAAAAACACTGATTCATCCAGTAATGAAACAAGTCAATCTTGAGTGAGTCATTGAATCATTCAGTTCATAAATTCCATGAGATTTTGTTTAGTTGCCTAATGTTTTTTCTTCAGAATTGTGAGAGAATTACAAACCTCCATTTAAAAAAAAAAAAAAAAAAAAAGTCTGAATTTATCCAGAATGGTGCAGCTGTATTTCACACACAAACAGCTCTTAATCGAGTCCAGGTTTGATCGGCTGATTTTTGTTCATGGTATTCAGCAGCAATTAAATGTTTTGCAAAAAGAGACAGAGAATAAATATATTTGATATCTAAATGTTAGACTTCATTTTTTTTAACCACATTGGAATCAATACTGGGAATCGATAAGAATCAGAATCGATAAGCAGAATCAGAACTGATAAAATTCAAATGATATCCAACCCTTACAGTAACTGTAATATTATTACTGAAATCTTATTAGTCATAAGTTACACTACTAGTTACTGCAAAAGGTAATATCATTACTGTAACTAGTCACTGCCCAACACTGTTGACTAATCAGCTGCAGCGAGAGTCTGGATCTGACCTGGATCTGCGTCTGTGAGGCGAGCGCGAGCGGGATCTTCGTCTGTCTCTGTCGCGGGATCTGGACCTCTCACGCTCCCTGCGCCTCCTCTCACGATCTCGCGAAGTCGAGCGCGAGCGCCGTCTCTCTGGAACAACAAATCACAAAACAATTATTACAGCAAAAGCTTGGAGCAAAATAAATATGTTTGAACATCTTGATTTGCCAGCTGCCTGAAAAGTCCCTCGTTTCCTTCATCTGGTACAGCAGTTCTTTTTATTCATTTTATTTTCATGGCGAGAAATATTATGACTGAATTATATCATGTTTTTACAATTTATTTTTGCTAAAAACTCCAAAACTGTATTTGACTTAACTCTGTTAAAAATCTCTTCAAAAGAGTTAACTGAATAAAAACTTTTCTCACAGAGTTAAAACGAGCACAATCTAATAAAACACGCTTAATGGATAAAGGGATTCAATAAGAGTTATACTTAAACGTCCATTTACAAGGAAATCTGTGTTAGACTGTAAAGCCACACCGATACACAACAGATTACAACACAACACACAACTGACAGCATCATCAAAAACACACACACACAACTTTAAAAGAGAGCCATTCTGAACACAGGAATCCTACAGCTACAGATCCTGGTACAAATGATTTTTTGTAACCATTTCTATTATATAGTGGAACACTGTTAACGCTTTCCTGAAGGTAGTAGCTGATTTATTCTGAACGATGAAACATGACTTGAAAGCGTCAGTCACTTTACGTATATTAAACATAAGCACAAGGTCAAGAGAAACTAAAAAAAAAACACTGATGAAAAAAAACCAAACAAAAAAACAACAAAAAAAAAAAAAACAAATTCATTACCATACATGCCTGATTATTTTCTTTTTCTCTCTTTATATTTTAATGTTAATTTTTTTTTATTTTAGTGTAATTAATACTTTTTCTGTGACTAATAATAATAAATAATTTTAACATTATAATCTATTTATTTTTGTGTGATCGAAAACATTGAGATTATATTCAATTTCACATCAAAAATAATTTTGATATTGTTTGCAGTGTGATCAATAATGTTTTTGAGATTAATGTCAAAATGTAAATAAATCATTGTAATTATATAATCTACTGATTTTAGGGAGATCAGTGATATGTTAAGAGATTACTTTTATTACTTTAAAAATAATTTTAATGTTATGGTGCATTTGTTTAGTAATGTGTTTGAGATGATCATTTTTCCATACTTAATGTTATAATTTATTGATAATTTTAGTGTGATCTATAGATATTGCATAAAAATACTTGTAACGTTATAAACTATTAATTTCAGTGTGATAATGTGATGTAATTATTTACAATATTTTCTCCATTTAAAATAATTCCGATGCTATAAATCTGTTGATTTTAGTGTGATCAATAATGTTTGAAATGACAATGACAGCATCTTCTTCTGACATTAATCTTTCATAAAAATGTCTCATGTTTCTTGCATCATTCAAGAAATAAAATCAACATTTTATCATTTGTAATAAGATGCTAATAAACAACAATGAACATGAAACCTGTAGGACGCAGCAAATGAAATACTAGTTTAATACTTCCATTTGAAATATATATATATATTTATCTGTCTGTATTAGACTGGACTGTAGAAAATTTCAAATCGTGGAAAGAGTCTGAAGAGCGAGATAATTCAGTTGATTAGCTCTGCGCTAGCTGTGATGCTAACAACAGTCTCCAGTCAGGCTTTACAATCCATACACTTAAAACAATAACTGAATTCAGACCTCGTCGTGGCGGTGTTCGGCTCCTGCTTCTAACCATGACTGGATCACTAAGAAGTAGACTCTTTTCTTTCAAACAGCGCGTTCACAAACTGCAAACTTAACTACAAAACGTCCGCGGGTCGCCATCAACTGTGCGCCATAAAAAGAATTCCGGACCGGAACAACAAAGACATCAAGCGTTCCGCGAAAAAAATGGTTCCTACCCTACCAAACATTACCAAAAATCAGTGTTGCCAACTTAGCAATTTTGTTGCTAGATTTAGCAACTTTTCAACAACAAAGACATCAAATGGTTCCTACCCTACCAAACATTACATTCCGCTTACTGAATATAGCTTGCATGTCAAAATAAAATCAGTTTTAATAATTACATATGACTGTCCAGTTAAAAGCTTCTGAATATACTCTACCAGTCAAAAGTTTCTGAACAGTAGGATTTTTAATGTTTTTTAAAGAAGTCTCTTCTGCTCACCAAGCCTGCATTTATTTGATCCAAAGTGCAGCAAAAACTGTAAAATTTTGAAATATTTTTACTATTTAAAATAACTATTTTGTATTTGAATACATTTTAAAATGTAATTTATTTCTGTGATCAAAGCTGAATTTTTAGCATCGTTACTCCAGTCACACGATCCTTCAGAAATCATAAAGCTGATTTGCTGTTCAAGGATTCTTTGATGAATAGAAAGATCCAAAGATCAGCATTTATCTGAAATAAAAAGCTTTTGTAACATTATACACTATACCATTCAAAAGCTTGGAGTCAGTATAATTTTTTTCTTGCTTTTATTTAGCAAGGATTCTTTAAATTGATCAAAAGTGATGATAAAGACATTTATAATGTTACAAAAGATTTCTATTTCAGATAAATGCTTTTCTTCTGAACTTTCTATTCATCAAAGAAACCTGAAAATATTCTACTCAGCTGTTTTCAACATGATGATAATAATAATAAGAAGAAAGAAGAAAGAAGAAAGAAGAAGAAGAAGAAGAAGAAGAAGATGTTTTTGAGCAGAAAATCAGCATATTAGAATGATTTCTGAAGGATCATGTGACTGGAGTAATGATGCTAAAAATTAACAGGAATAAATTTTATTTTAAAATATGTTCAGATAGAAAGCAGTTATTTTAAATAGTAAAAATATTTCACAATTTTAGTGTTTTTGCTGTACTTTGCATCAAATAAATGCAGGCTTGGTGAGCAGAAGAGACTTCTTAAAAAAAAAAAAAAAAAAAAAAAAAAAAAAAAAAAAAAATTACTGCTCAAAACCTTTTGACTGGTAGTGTACCTTAACAGCAAAGACTTGCTTGCAACATTTTTGCACTCGAAGAAAGCAACGTTTTTGAAGTTAACATGGCGAAATCTGTAAAAAAAAAAATAAAAATAAAAAATAAATAAATAAATAAAAGTTAGATTTTATTATCAGTCACAAGTATTGATTTGAAATCCAGCCCAAAGACATCGACTACACCAGCTTTACATGGATGTGGTTTTTAATGAATGGTACATCCAATCCTAGCATTTTACATTCTAATATTGACATGGAATCAAGTTTATAAACCAGCTAACATACACACAAAAGCATTTAAATAACAGTGAATGATCATAAAAATAATTCCAACTGCAAATAAGTCTCCAGCGCACACACATAAAAAAGATAATAAATAAACAATATAAGAAGAAAAAAAGTCGTGCATTTAAAGTTGGATTTTCTTTTGCAGCATCAAGCCATGATCTTGCTTATTTTGGCCTTTTGACGTGTACTATTTCCAAGCCATCGCAATCATGATTTCCAGAGAATGGTACATGTTCAGTTAGTTTATCCCTGCTATTCACAACAAAGTGAGATGGAGATGTTTATGGTAGTTAAAAAAAACACAGTTATGCCACATGTAATTATAAAGATGATAATGAGCAACAATCAGAATCGATAGACATGAACAATCAATGCTTACTCAATGCCACATTCTTTTTTCTATGCATGTACTAAGTGCAGTTCATTTTAAAGCAAGGAAAGGGTCACATTTTCAATGTGCATTAGTGAAGCACTGTGAAATTTGAAACGTGTTTCAAGTCACAAAACCATAATCAAAAACTCGTATGGCATGTAAAGGTCAGTAAATGGACACACAGTGAGTCTGACTGGATGTGAAGATGTGTTTGTGTGTGAAAGTACTAGTGAAGAACACGTGTCTGTTAGAGTTCAAGATTCTGCTTTCTCTTTTTGTTTCTTGCTCTTCTTTAGAAAACAGGGAGCCTTGAACTTCTTTTTTTTCTTGGATGGAGATTTGGAAGGCGAGCCCTCGGGGGTGTTGCCTGTGGGCTTGTTGGGCGGGGCAGTGGGTGGAGTCGAGGGCGGGGCCGGGGGTGTGGTTTCTGAAGTGTCAGTGGTGGATAGAGCCTTCATTTGTTTTTCTAGCTCCTCCTGCCGTTTCTTTTCATCGCCTTTATCGTTCTGCACCGCTTCTGTGGTTTTCCCATCTGTATGTGAATTGATTTAAATGAAAACGGAAAAGAAATAGCACAGTACCAATAATAAAAAGAAGAAAAGAAAAAGGCAGTTAAGCACTGGTCAGGATGCTCAGGGTTGGAACAGAAGCAGCTGCTATGACATTTCAGTTTATGGCCAACATGCTCATTCAAGTTGTGTGCAATGTCCAAGTTTCTATATACTCACTAGTGAGACAAGATCTCAGTACCAAACGACTGTCCTACAAATTATAATACAGGGACAGAGACAGACAGAGAAGCACAAAGGTGTGAAGACAGATGGAGGCCACAGTACAGAGCTGAAAATGTCACATAAAAACAAAAACATGAAAACTGAAATCAAAACACACATAGATTTGAATACAGACATCCCATGTTACTGTACATCATCCCCCGTTAAAGGAATAGTTCACCAAAAACGTAAAAAAAAAAAAAAAAAAAGCTGTGAACTTGCTTACCCTCAGGCCATCAAAGATGCAAATCAATTTGTATTTGTTGACAGATTTGGAGAGAATGTAGCATTGCATCACTTGCTCAGAAGTGAATGGGTGCCGTCAGAATGAGAGTCCAAACAGCTGATAAAAACATCACAATAATCCACACCACTCCAGTCCATCAACTTTCGAAGTGAAAATAGGTGTGTTTGTAAGAAACAAAACATTCAGGCGTTTTAACTGTAAACCATCACTTTCTTCCAAAATATGATTCCATAATCTATAATAATGCTTTCTCCAGTGAAAAAGTCCATCCTCTGTTGTCTCTCACATCAAAATCCAGCCACATATTTGTTTAGAGCTGTTTTGGCTTGTAAACACGGCTTGATCTGTGCAGATTTCTCTCCTGATTCAGACCAGAACACTTTTTCACTGGAGGAAGCGTTGTTACACTGTAAAAAAAAAAAAAAAAAAAAAAAAAAAAAAAAAAAAAAATCCATAAAATTTACGGTAAAAAACCGGCAACTGTGGTTGCCGGAATTCTACCATAAAAAAATACAGTAACAACATTTTAGGTTTTTGGTTTTAACTGAAATTTACAGTTAACTACCGTTATTTCATTAACTGATATACCAACCTATTAAAGTACTGAAATCTGTTTTGTACCTTAGAACGATAACCACTAAATGCAGGAGGTGATGAGAAAGCCACATGATGAACCAAAGCTCATCACAAGCAGCTTTTAAATAATAGCATGTATAGAAGGTGCACAGTGTCATTCACACAAACACTAAACACCATCATGGTGAGACTCATTAAACTGAAATATGCAATAAACATTAATTTAACAACATTAGATGTAACATACAACCCTAATAAACATAACTGATAAGAAAAAACTAAGAAAAAGTTATTTTAAAGAAAAAACATCAAATTCAAACAAAATTTGAAATGCAGCAGGGAATTCTGGGAACGTCGATTTACGGGTTTTCCCTGTAAATTTTACAGGAACTTACCGTTAACCATTTAACAGGTTTTTACTGTAGCATTTTCAGAGTTTTTTACCGTTAAAATCACGGTCATTTTTAACAGTGTATGGATTATGGACTTGGATTTGAGTTTAAAACATCTTTATGATGGATTTGTTTCAGCACAAGATGTTAACTAATGGACTGGAGTGGTGTGGATTATTGTGATGTTTTTATCAGACTCTCATTCTGACGGCACCCATTCACTGCAGAGCAAGTGATGCAATGCTACAATATCTCCAAATCACAGAACAGTCACTTTTGGGTGAACTCTTCCTTTAATGCCAGTATATTTACTGATAGCAGATTATAAAACAAACCCCCAGTCACTGGTTTTATGTTTCCTTTAGTAACAGGGGTTGTCAACCAGAAGTAGATGAAGCGACGCACAGATCAGCATGTGGGAGCATAGCAGGTGTTTCTGCAGTGTTCACATGCACAGGTGTGAGCCGAGGGTCTCACCTGACGGTGGGGTCTTTTTGGGGGAGGCATTCGGGGAAGCCCCCGTGTCATTGACCACCTCCTCCACACCTTTTACACAACAACATCAGGGTTGGGAAAAGAAGAAGAAGAAGAGGAGAGGAAACAGAAATAGAGAGAGATGAGGTGGAGGTGTACAGTGAGTAATCACCAGTGCTGGGGAGTAATGTATTAAAAATAGCGACACTGCTAAATGAATTACAGTTTTTAGTGTGACAGTATTTATTTAACCTTTATGTAAGTTAATTAAGAACAAGTTCTTATTTTCAATAATAGCCTGGCAGGAGAATTAATATCTTCTGAGAAACATACAAACATGTTTCAATACATAAAAAGAGAATAAAATCTAAGTTAAAACATTTACTGTCGATTAATGTTTCTTTGTTGAATAAAAGTCTTCATTAAAACAAACAAGCAAAAAAATCTTACTGACCTCAAACTTTTGAATGATACAGTATATGCTTTTTTTTTTTTTTTTTTGGCAGTATTTTTCTAGTACAAAAACAATGATGAACTCTAAGCTCAGCTGATTTCAAAAGCAGTAACAAGTTCATTTTTCCATTTAAGTCATCACTGCATGTCCCTGCATGTCATTTAAATTCAACATTAATATAAAACCTTTAGTTAAATTTTGCTTCACGGTTTTTATTCAGTGTTTTTTAAACTATAAGAAGCTTGTGTTTAATATGTAATTAAAGTTCATCATTGTTTTATTCAACAAGGAAACATTAATTGACGGTTGTTATTTATTTTTCTAATAAATGCTATTCTTTTGAATTTTTATGAACAATGAACCCTGATATTAAAATGTATCATGGTTTTTAACACTGATAATGATCACAAATATGACCCTGGACCACAAAACCAGTCATAAGGGTCAATTTTTTGAAACTGAGATTTATACATCACCTGAAAGCTGAATAATCAAGCTTTCCATCGATGTATGGTTTGTTAGGATAGGACAATATTTGGCTGAGATGCAACTATTTGAAAATCTGGAATCTGAGGGTGCAAAAAATCAAAATATTGAGAAAATCACCTTTAAAGTTGTCCAAATGAAGTTCTTAGCAATGCATATTACTAATCAAAAATTAAGTTTTGATATATTTACGGTAGGAAAGTTATAAAATATCTTCATGGATGATATCCAAATATCTTCAATGATTTTTGGAATCAAAGAAAAATGGATAATTTTGACCCGTACAATGTATTGTTGGCTATTGCTACAAATATACCTGTGCTACTTATGACTGCTTTTGTGCTCCAGAGTCACAAATGTTTCTTGAAAAGCAAATCAGCAAGACTGGAGTAAAGATGCTGAAAATTCAGCTTTGCATCACAGGAATAAATTACATTTGAATATATATATTAAAATAGAAAAGAGTTATTTTAAACTGGAATAATATTTCACAACATTGCTGATTTTTCTGTATTTTTCATCAAATGAATACATAAGAGATTTCTTTCAAAAACATTTTAAAAAGCCTACCGACCATAAACTTTTGAAAAGAAGTGTAGCTTTTACTCACTGTTTAACCAGTAAGTAAACTGCTTAACTATAGTTTAACTACTTTAAATTATTATAGTTTGTATATAGTTCGAGAAAATTCCCCAACAATGGCAATAACTGTAAAAGAAGTTTAGGATTTGTGTGGTAAGGTTGTCAGGCTCAGAAAGACAGTGGAGAAAAATCAGTGCTGATCCGTGAAGAAATGATGTCGGGACACAAAACCTCAAATTAGCAGTTTCTGGAAACATACTGAAATTCAATTCAGCTTTAATTCATTTATTTCCAAGGCACACTTCCAAGTATTAAATACATGCATTCTGTATTTCCACAATTAAAATATATATTTTTCCAAACCCTTATTTTTAGGAGTAGATAATAAAAATAAAAAGCAAAGCTATGGTATTTAGTAGAAAAGTGACATCCAATCAATATTTGTCTGAGGATATGTACTGTATAAGTCAGGGGGTGTTTATTGAATTCTCTTCTTTAATCCAGAATCAATAAAACATCAATACTTAGGACAGAAATCAATGGCTTACAAAAAGATAATGTGGGACTAAACTACTCGTGTTAAGACTCTGTCATCTCGTACCGTCCTGCTTGCGCTGCACCTCCTTGCGGTATTCCTCCAGCTCCTGATCCGTCAGTTCATTAAAGGGGTTCGGAGTCTCCGGCTCCGGAGCGGATGGAGGCTCCACAGCCTCTGGAGTCTGGAAGCAGAATATAATCAATGCATGCCCACAAGCAAAATCATTTACAAATGTGACTCTGGATCACAAAACCAGTCACAATGGTCAAAATTGAGAAAGCTGAATAAATAATCTTTCCATTGATGTATGGTTTGTTAGGATCGGACAATATTTGGCTGAGATACAACTATTTGAAAATCTGGAATCTGAGGGTGCAAACAAATCTAAATATTGAGAAAATCTCCTTTAAAGTTGTCCAAATGAAGCTCTTAGCAATGCATATTAATAATCAAAAATTAAGTTTTGATATATTTACGGTAGGAAATTTACAAAATGTCTTTATGGAACATGATCTTTACTTAATATCATAATGATTTTTGGCATAAAAGAAAAATGGATCATTTTGACCCATACAATGCATTTTTGGCTCTTGCTGCAAATATACCTGTGCTGTTTATGACTGGTTTTGTGCTCCAGGGTCACTGAGTGACATTCTGTGATTTACCGGTGGACTGTTGTCTGTGATGACGCTGGCTAAAACCTGAGACTGAGGTCCGGCTGTTTTCATGTCCTGACGATTCTGCTCCCGTATCTGAAATATACAAATATCATTTTCATCCTCTATATTACTCTCAGAAGAGGATTCTGCCTAATGTGATGCATGTGTGCTTTACTGTTCTCTCAAACTTAAACATTCCACTGACTTTTGTGCTTATGAAGACAATTGTTGCATTAGACAGAGCTTAAACATATTTGACAAGTAATATTTCAAACTCTTTTCATGAATATTTATTGCTGTCATGCATGCTTTTATTTCAATCAGAAAATTTGACAGCAAAATTGTTAACTTCTTACAACAATTAAAGAATTTTATCTTAATTCAATTTTATCTTGACATGATTGCAATTAATTTATTACAGTCTAAAAAGTGGTTTATCATTTTTAAAGTACTTGTGCAAAAGTAATTTATGCATATTCATGCATATTTAAATATTATTTATGAAGTTTGCAGTTCTTGTTTCATTCATTGTATGCAGCATGTTCTGCTTCGTCCAACTGAACAATCATCTATTCTTCTTTATTGGTAAACATCTTCTCTCTATTTCTCTCTCTCTGCATTCTGTGCCGTAAAACTTCAAATCTGCTCTCAGTTCTGTTAGTATTTTAAACATGCAGCAACAACTAATGATAATAACTGATTATGATAACAAATTAAAAAAAAAAAGTCTTAAAGTTTGGACATTGCATTCCAACTAAAAAATCTATTTCAAATAAATGTTGTTCTTCTGAACTTTCTATCTATCAAAGAATCCTGAAAAAATGGTTCCAAAAAAATCATGGTTTCCACAAAAATATGAAACAGCAAAAATGTTTTCAACAGTGATGATAATAATAATAAAAAGAAATGTTTCTTGAGCAGCAAGTCATGTTTCATGACACTGCAGACTGGAGTAATAACTGAATAATATAAAATGAAATGTAGAAATATATTAAAGTAGAAAACTGTTATTTTAAATTGTAACAATGTTTCATTCTTCACTATATTTTTAATCAGCATTGGTGGTGTATTTGCTCAAAACGCACATGTTGTTCACAGTAGGATGCACGATCTTTTTTTTTTTTTTTTTTTTTTTTAAATGTCCTGATTTCAGTTTTTACATCAGTAAAATCTGCAGTTTTCACCCAAAAGCTTAGTGTACCTTATTTCTGGTCTCAAGCACCTCCTGTGGGTTGGTGAACAGAGGCACAAACTGGTTTGGATTCTCTATCTTAATGGCCCGTCCACTGCCCTGCGTGATTTCCTCGGACTTCTGCCACTAAAAGAGGAGAAATCAATACAGAAGGAGTTCAGCTGCTTGACCAAATGCATGTTAAACATTCCCGGAAGACACCTGGAAGCCTGTTAAAAAGCAGACAATTTAGGAGAAACATGATAGGGACATTTGCAACAGATCTACAACCAGGAGAGGGCAGTGCAAGCGCTGCAGTGAGTTTTATGACAATAAAATATCTCCCCTGCATTGCAGAGAAGGAGAAAGGGAGGTGGGTGGAAGATGTCAGAAGACACAGAGAAACCGTAGTGCTCTCACAGTGATGTAAAGAGTACACCATTACTCTACCAATAATATCCTATGATTCACAGTAAATCTATTTTCTGAACTGCAACACACTCACAGGCTAGTCATTCAAAAATACATGACTGAAATGATACTGACACCATTTTCTGAAGGATTTCTGACTGATGCTTTTGCAAAACTCACCACCACAAGGCCAGGTTGTTGTTGTTGGGATATGAGTTCACCCAAAAATGAACATTTGCTGAAAACTTACTCACCCTCAGGCCATCCAATGTGTAGATGAGTTTGTTTTTTCATTAGATTTGTAGAAATGTGTCATTGCAGTCGTGGCCTAATGGATAGAGAGTCGGACTTGTAACCCAAAGGTCATGGTTTCGAATCTCAGGTCCGGCAGGGATTGTAGGTGGGGGGAGTGAATAACCAGCACTCTCTCCACCCTCAATCAACTGAGGTGAGATCTTTGAGCAAGGCACTGAACCCCCGCAGCATTGGCTGCCCACTGCTCCAGGTGTGTGTTCACTGCTGTGTGTGTGCACTTGGATGGGTTAAATGCAGAGCTTGGGGTCACCATACTTAGCCACACATCACTTCACTTCCCCTTTCCCTTCCCAGTTAACATCTGGAGAAGACAAAAGCAGCGTGTTTGTAAGAAACACACATTCACCATAACTTCCTTCCAAAATATGAGTCCATAATAACGCTTCCTCCAGTGAAAAAGTCCATCTCCTGTTGTCTCTCACATCAAAATCCAGCCAGATATTTATATATATTATATATATATATATATTATATATATATATATGTTATATATATATATATATATATATATATATATATATATATATATATATATATATAAGCCATATACATATAGAGCTGTTTTGGACCTTTTTCTCTTGTACACAGTGCTTTATCTGTGCAGATATCTCTCCTGATTCAGACAAGATGACTTTTCCACTTGGAAAAAGCAATATTACGGATAGAGGACTCTGGAAGCAATGGTTTGAATTTAAAAAACATTTTAGATATGGGTTTGTTTATCACAAACACTCAGCTTTTGTCTTCTCAAGATGTTAACTGATGGACTGGAGTGGTGTGGATTATTGTGATGTTTTTATCAGCTGGACTCTCATTCTGACGGCACCCATTCACTGCAGAGCATCCATTGCTGAGACACTGATGCAGTGACACATTTCTACAAATCTGATGAAGAAACAAACTCATCTACATCTGGGATGACATTTTCTGCAAATTTTCATTTTAGGTGAATTCCTCTTTCAGTGTGCACACTATGTAGCAGTGTGTTTGAATCCCTAACTCTTAAGTATGCACAGAATTTAGTGGTCAGTGCTAATAAGATCTCATCATTAACAACGTCAATCTAAAACACACTAATTATGAAACAGCCTGCTATCATAGTCCAAAAATATCACATCTGCCGTTTTAGATGCTCAAGTTATATCAAGTTTACACAAGTTATACGCAGTGTTGGGAAGGTTACTTTGGAAATGTAATCAGTTACAGATTACAAGTTACCCTATCTAAAATGTAATAAGTAGTGCAACTACTTATAGTTTCTAATGTTTTCAAGTGTTAATCATTTTGAAACATGTAAATCCTTCATCACTTGAATTAATATTATAATAATTTAATTTTAAAGCACAGCCACCACAAAATAAGACTGACTTTGAGATCATTCTGAGGTTAAATACAGATTTAAAACCATAACAAGAAATAGTTTAATAGCTGTGAGACTGTTTTTGAAATCAAATCTTTGATTAGTTATGACAGGAAACACTGGCATCTAACAATGCTTTGAAGAAAACTGTTAATCTTAAAAAATAAAGCATATGCATGAATCCAAATAGGAAATAAAACAGTTATGGAATAAGCATGTGTCTAAACTCCTGAAACACTGCTGTCTCATATTTTAGAGCAGTCTCTGCAATTTATGAAAGAAATCAATTAAATCTCTATGTGTGTGTGAAAAAAAAATCAGATGTTACGCCCTTTGTAATCATTAACATTTTCATAAGCAACTGTAATTTAATTACACATTTTTCTGGTTACACTTTATTTTAAGGTGTCCTTGTTACGGAGTAAGTACTGAGTAATAATAACTAAATACATGTACTTACTATATGGTTATGGTTAGGATTAGGGTTTGGCTTAGGGTTACTTGTATGCAATTATGCATAATTTATTGTTATTATAATAGTAAGAACATGTTACATGTAACAAGGACACCTTAAAATAAAGTGTTACCATTTTTCTCAGTAACTGTAACTGATTACAATTACATTTATTTTGTAATTAAATTACGTAATGTCGTTACATGCAACTAGTTACTCCCCAACACTCACCGTAGTGCGATGTCCAGGACTGGCCTGGTCCTGGCTGACCTTCTGATAGACGTTTGGTGTGTTTAGCCACCTGGTCTTCTGCTGCTGTCTCTGGGCGTGAGGATGGAGACGAGGGTGAGGATGAACTCCATCCTCATGAAAGGAGAATGAGGTGACGGTGGCAGGAACCTCCACCTCTCTCCTGGTTCTGGAGCGCTCCAGCAGCACTGGGAAACGGTAGGCGTAACCTGTACGGTAACCCTAAAGAACCATCATCAGATGTTCACAAGTCTACTAGTAATAATAACAATAAGCTATAGACTGGCTAAATTGTGACCCTAAGCAAATAAATCTTCACTCTGGGCAACTAAATGATGTCTAATATTAGCCACTGGCTAATAAATTCTCATTCACAAACATTATTTGTGACCCTGCAGCACAAAAGCAGTCATAAGTAGCACAGTTATATTTGTAGCAATAGCCAACAAGACATTGTATGCACTCTTAAAAATAAAGGTGCTTCACGATGCCATAGAAGGACCTTTAACATCTGTTTCACAAAAAGTTCTTTGTGGCAAAAGAAGGTTCTTCAGATTATAAAAACATAAGAAAGAGATGGTTCTCTAAAGAACCTTTGACTAAATGGATCTTTGTAGAACCAAAAATGGTTCTTCCATGGCAGAACCTTTTAAGCACCTTTATTTTTAAGAGTGTGGGTTGAAATTATCCATTTTTTTTATGCCAAAAATCATTAGGATATTAAGTTAAGATCATGTTCCATGAAGATATTTTGTCAATTTCCTATCGTAAATATATTAAAATTTATTTTTGATTAGTAATATGCATTGCTAAGAACTTCATTTGGACAACTTTAAAGGCAATTTTTTCAATATTTAGATTTTTTTGCACCCTCAGATTCCAGATTTTCAAATAGTTGTATCTTGGCTAGGGTTGGGAATCAAAAATCAATTCCAATTCCAGAATCGGATACTTGTCAAATTAAAAATCCAATTCTGCCTATCAGTTCCTGTGTGTACATCTTTCTTTTCTTTTTTTTAAGGTGGTGAAAAGGGGCTATTAAAATGTATTTGTCTTTGAATCATTCATTCAAGAGATTCGTTCAAAAACACTGATTCATCCAGTAATGAAACAAGTCAATCTTGAGTGAATCATTGAATCATTCATTCAAGAGATTCATTTAAAAACACTGATTCATCCAGTAAAGAAACAAGTCAATCTTGAGTGAATCATTGAATCATTCATTCAAGAGATTCGTTCAAAAACACTGATTCATCCAGTAATGAAACAAGTCAATCTTGAGTGAATCATTGAATCATTCATTCAAGAGATTCGTTTAAAAACACTGATTCATCCAGTAATGAAACAAGTCAATCTTGAGTGAATCATTGAATCATTCATTCAAGAGATTCGTTCAAAAACACTGATTCATCCAGTAATGAAACAAGTCAATCTTGAGTGAGTCATTGAATCATTCCATTCATAAATTCCATGAGATTTTGTTTAGTTGTCTAATGTTTTTTTCTTCAGAATTGTGAAAGAATTACAAACCTCCATAAAAAAAAAAGAAAAAAAAAAGTTTCAGTTTATCCAGAATGGTGCAGCTGTATTTCACACACAAACAGCTCTTAATCGAGTCCAGTTTTTATGTAGCCAGCTGATTTTTGTTCATGGTATTCAGCAGAAATGAAATGTTTTGCAAAAAGAGACACAGAATAAATATGTTTGATAACTAGTGCTGTCAAATGATTAATCACATCTAAAATAAAAGTTTTTGTTTACATAATATGTGTGTGTGTACTATGTATATTTATTATGTATAAATAAATACACACACATATACAGTATATATTTTGGAAATATTTACATGCATGTACATTTATATATTTATATTCTTATATTTTATATTATATATAAATATATTTAATATATAAACAACATATTTTTCTTAAATATATACATGCATGTGTTTGTTTTTATATATACATAATACATATACACACATATATTATGTAAACAAAAAAATGTTTATTTTGGATTCGATTAATCGTTTAACAGCACTATTGATAACTAAATGTTTGACTTTATTTATTTATTTATTTTTTTAACCACATTGGAATCGAAACTGGGAATCGATAAGAATAGGAATCAGAATTGATAAAATTCAAACGATACCCAACCCTAATCTCGGCCAAATACTGTCCTATTCTAACAAACCGTAGATCACTGGAAAGCTTATTTATTCAGCTTTCAAATGATGCATAAATCTCAATTTCAAAAAATTTATGACTGGTTTTGTGCTCCAGGGTCACAGTTTTCTCGACTAACCAGATTGTCCAGCGTCCTCATCAATGCTTCGAACTCATGTTCTCCCAGCCTGCTCTTGTGCATGGGGCCAAAGGTGGATCCGGCCCAGCCCACGGTGCCTGTGGAGACGGGCCGGTGAACGCTGCGGTCCAGAATGATCAGGTTCTGTTCTCCTCCAGCGCTGCACAGTGCTGCCACCTGCCAGAACAGCAGAGCAATGCTAAACTGCAGTTTAGGGTCAGCGATAGCTTTATCTTATCTTACTTGCAAAGATTCAAAATAATTTGGCTTTATTTTTCAGTTTTTATTTGTTTTCCCTGGTGAAAAACAAATGCACTTCCATAATGTACTTAAAGTGCTCTATTTTCAGAGGCGGACAGTAGTGAAGCATTTTTACTTTGCTTTGAAAGTACTTTTCAAGTGTCAGTACTTTAACAGAGTGTTTTTCTTTAGAAAACCTTACTTCACAACATTCCAAAGCATAATATTAAACTTTTTAATATCTTTAAATATCATTTAATACTTAATTACATTAGAAATTTATTACTTTCTTTTACTAATTTCAAAGATTTACTTGAGTTCAAGAAAGTACTATATTTTTAATCTTCTTAAGTATTAAAAGTAAAACAAACAACTTTTATTTATGAAATATAGTGCAGTAAAAATACAACATTATGCTTTGGAATGTGGTGAAGTAAAGTTTTCCAAAGAAAAACACTCTGATAAACTACACAATACTTTTTAAATTTACTTGAGTAAAGTAAAAATACTTCATTACTGTCTGCCTCTGTCTATTTTCGCGCACTAATTTTGTTCTTAATATACTAAAAGTACTTCTTAAAATCATCTAAGTGTACTCAACTGTGCTAATTTGGAACGCCATGAATATGAACTATCTATACATACTATCTCTGTATTTAAAAAATGTATTTAGTCACCAATTGTAGTACACTTGAACCATCTTTCATACACTAGTACACAAGTGTACTACAAGTGGTGACTAAATACATTTTACAGAGACTAAATACAGAGATAGTATGTATAGATAGTTCATATTCATGGCGTTCCAAATTAGCACAGTTGAGTACACTTATAAGATGTTCTTAAGATTATCTTAAGAAGTACTAAATAATCATTTTTAGTATATTAAGTACAAAATTAGTGCGTATGAACCGAGCACTTTAAGTACATTATGGATGTGTACTTTTTTTTCACCTGGATTTATATCAATATCTGGCAACACTGCCGGAAATTAAGCTGACAGTAATCAAAAGAGCCCACGGCTTGGATTAATAGACTCAAACCATTACTAATAAGTATTCAAATGTCAGCAGTAAGATCTTCAGCTGACAGTCTTATCACATGCTTTACACTGGTATTTTTACTCTACACGATCACATTATATGCAGCTGATGAAATATACTGTATAGCAAAGCAAAAACTAGAAAAAACAGAAAAATGTAAATTTGCTGTAAATATTTACACTACTGTCCAAAAAATTAGTCAGTAAGTTTTTTTTTTTTTTATTCAGCAAGGATGTATTAAATTGATCAAAATTGACTTTATCATTTTAAAAAAAGATTTTTTATTTCAAATAAATGCTGTTCTTTTAAACGAATAATCCTGAAAAAATGTACTGTTTCCACAAATGCAGCATGGATTTCAACATTGGCAATAATAATATTTTTTTCTTGAGCAGCAAATCAGCATATTAGAATGATTTCTGAAGAATCATGTGACACTGAAGACTGGAGCAATGATGCTGAAAATTCAGCTGCGCATCACAGCAATCAATAAAATGAAGATATACTGAAATAAAAAAGGTAATTTTAAATTTTAATAATATTTTACTGTTTTTACTGTATTTTTTGATAAAATAAATGCAGCCCTGAAACATAAAAACATAAACTACACAAAAAAAAAACCTTACCAACCTCTATGTTTTGAAAGGTATTGTGTATTTACTATAAAAAATTATTTATAATATACATATTTACATATATTATACATATACTAATATTTATATTTATACTACAAATACAACTTTTCTGTGTTTCTGGTGACTGACTCTGAACACTAGCGTCCTCTCTCTTTACTCGGTCTTACTAATCTACTCTTCATATTTTCTCCTCATGGGAAGGGCTGTAATGTTTTGTTTATTTTTGCCTACCTGTGTTTGACAGGCGGTCTGGATGTGGTAGATTGTGTAGAAGGCCTCCTCCACTGACTCTCCCAGTGCCACGATTCCATGGTTCCTCAACACCAGCACCTGTAGAATAACAGCTATTAGAGTCAGACAGATGTTTCCCAGAGCAAGAATACTTCATCAACCCCTTCACAACCTACAGAGAACATGCACTGCCTACAATCTATGATCAGACCTTGCATGCAGGGCCGAGGCTCTTCTGGAGCTCCACTCTGTCCTCTTCTTCCTCCATCACTCCATTATAGTCAAAATAAGCTACATCGCCCACCAGCAAAGCCTCATGGGATAGCGGCAGAAGGCCACATTTCATGGCTGATACCTAGGTGAAAGATTAATAGTGTTAGTTACAGGAGCTGATCAGTGCTAGAATAATAAAAAACAGATTTTAAGATTGAGAGAATATGTGAACGGCAGGAAAAAGTATCAATAATAATAATAATAATAATAATAATAATAATAATAAATAATTATTTTATAAATCTTTTTTATTTATTTATTTATTTTTTGTGTGTGTGTGTGTTTTTTTTTTTTTTTTTTTTTTTTGTGCCATCAGTGGAAGGATGGAACTCAGAATAATAACATAACATAACATAACATAACATAACATAACAACATAAAATAAAATAAAAATGAGTAATTGATGTTTTTCAAAATCTTGTGATATAAATAAATAAATAAATAAATACACAAAAATGTAATTTATGTGTTTCACAAATCTCGGGGATACAATAAAATTAAATAAATAAATAAATAAATAAACAAATAAAATAAAATAAAATAAAATACAATAAATGTTTGTCATTTATGTGTTTCACAAACCTGGTAGATAAATAAATATGAATATGTAGATGGAAAATAAGGTCATTTATGACATGTAAATATTAAACAATGAATAAAAACAATAAACTAGTATTTAATTTAATAATAATAATAATAATAATAATAATAATAATAATAATAATATTTAGTACAATTATTAAATATTCAGTAATCTCATTGGTTTTGATCAGAGAGTCTGTAGGAAGCATTTACATTTACATTTACATTTATGCATTTAGCAGACGCTTTTATCCAAAGCGACTTACATTGCATTCAAGTGACAGTTTCTACATTTTTTTTTTTTTCAGCTCTTGCTTTCCCTGGGAATCGAACCCATGACCTTGGCGTTGCTAGCGCCATGCTCTACTATTTGAGCTACAGGAAAGCACTGCTCCACAGTAAGTAATGAGGTGTGTACCGCAGCTGTGGCTGGAGTGTGGACGTGCAGAAGGCAGCGGATGTCCGGTCGAGCCGAATAGATGGCAGAATGCAGAGCAAACGCAGACAGATCCACTCCCAGAGCAGTGCTGCCTTTCTCCACAACCTCCCCCAGAATATTCACCTTCACCTGCACAGAAGGTCCTTTAATCATTCCAATGTTCATTTATATTTAAATAGAAAAAAAAATAAATAAAAAATAAAATACAGTGGTGGCCAAAATGATTAGAACACTAGTATTTTCACCAGTTAAAAAATGGCTTTAAGTCAGTTATTTCTATCTTTTGCTGTAGTGTGTCAGTAGGAAATATCAGTTTACATTTCCAAACATTCATTTTTCCATTAATTGTAATAATCCAGTGAGATTTTTGTGCTCCACACAGAGATCTGATCTGATCATCATCAGTCTGTCTGGAATGACATGAAGAAACAGAACAAACTGAGACAGACTAAATTCAGAAGAACTGATGCTTCAAGAAACCTACCTGCAAAGCTCCTGAGAAACTCTGCTCAAGTGCACCAAGAGCAAAAGCTGCTTTAAACACAAAGGATGCTCACACCAAATGTTGATTTAGTTTAGTTCATAGAAGTTAATTGATAAAGAAAATATATTTATGACATTATTTCTGACAGCATCCTCATTTTACAGCTAAAACTGTTACCAGCACTGTAGCTTTGCAGGTAGCTTTCTTGAAGCATCAGTTCTTCTGGATTTAGTCTGTCTCAGTTTGTTCTGTTTCTTCATGTCATTCCAGACAGACTGATGATGATCAGATCTCACTGGATTATTACAATTAATGGTAAAATGAATGTTTGGAAATGTAAACTGATATTTCCTACTGAAACACTACAGCAAAAGATAGAAATAACTGACTTAAAACCATTTTTTTAGCTGCTGAAGATACTAGTGTTCTAATCATTTTTGGCCACCGCTGTATAAAAATTAAATTGCTGCATTTTCCCTTTAGTATAACTGTGAACTGCATTGTTTTGTATTTTATCCATTACAAAGTGTGCAGTTTGTACACAAGCATGAAAACGAGAAATATTTTCATGAGTAACATCTTCTGGTGCTTATTTTTGCAACAATGCACAAATTATGTCCAGAACATGCCGAATCTTTCAGTTTTATCAGCAAATAATACACACAGTCTCAAACTGGTGACCTTCATCAGTTTTCCCAGTGAAAGGCTCTCATAAAGAGGAACCGGTTTGGTTTGTGTGTGTTAGTGTCTCACCAGATTGGAGGCGGTCACCTCTCCATAGGCCAAACCGTCCGGCAGCACGAGGAAATGTTCCTGTTCTTTACTAACACGCATCTGCAGAGAGAAAGAGAGGCTTTCATCTAAAACAACTCACGGTATCTCACAGAAACATTCTCCTGAGAGCGAGGGTTAATTCAGCCATCAGTGAAAAATCTGACATCTTTGACTCATCCTCATGTCCTGCCAAACCTGTACAGATTCATATGTGACCCTGGACCACAAAACCAGCCATAAGGGTCAATTTTTTTCAAAAAAATCATCTGAAAGCTGAATAAATAAGCTTTCCATTGATGTATGGTTTGTTAGGATCAGGAAATATTTGGCTGAGATACAACTATTTGAAAATCTGGAATCTGAGGGTGCAAAAAAATCAAAATATTGAGAAAATCACCTTTAAAGTTGTCCAAATGAAGTCCTTAATGCATATTACTAATCAAAAATTAGGTTTTGATATATTTATGGTAGGAAATTTACAAAATATCTTCATGGAACATGATCTTTACTCAATATCCTAATGATTTTTGGCATAAAAGAAAAATGGATAATTTTGACCCATGCAATGTATTTTTTTTTTTTTTTTGGCTATTGCTACAAATATACCTGTGCTACTTATGACTGCTTTTGTGCTCCAGGGTCACATATGTGTTATGTTTAGAGATATTGACTTATATTTGTGTTCAGACAAAGCTATATTTGGACTATAGCATACAAGTCCTAACTTTTATAGTGCAGTAATATTTTAGGCACATAACTTGTAAGGAACAAAATGGTGTTATCATTCTACTTAATTTCTCTGAATAAAATAAGCCCTAAGAGTTTAAAATGTAACGAGGGTGAGTATCTTTAATTTTTGTGTGAACTATCCCTTTAAGAGTTTTGATTTTCATACTTCTTGTGAAAATCAAAGCAGCAACCTCGTTACCAGACTTGATCTCAGAATCAGTCTATTAGGATAGGCTCTCAAATCCCTAAAGACTCAGCGAAGGAGAGAGAGAAATATAAGTATGCTAAAGTAAATGCAGCAAAAATGACTCTGTATTTTTAATCAGCTTAATGTCCCTTAGAAGTGACAGTCTGACAGCTGTGTGAAGTTATTTAAAGTGCACTATATGTGAATTTTGTATTATCATAAGCTTGAGTTACATAACAGTTTAAGAAGACACATACGCTACTGCTCAAAAGTTTGGGGTCAGAAAGACTTCTTTTGAAAGAAATTAATAATTTTATTCACCAAGGACACATTAAATTGATCAAAAGTGACAGTTAAAAACATTCACACTGTTATAAAAGATTTCTATTTTAAATAAATAAAAATATTGTTATTTTGGACATTCTATTCAGCAAAGAATCTTAAAAAATTGATTCACGGCTTCCACAAAAATATTAAGCGGTACAACTGTTTTCAGCATTGATAATAATAAGCACCTGATCTGCATAAGAACATGTGACACTGAAAACTGGAGTAATGATGCTGAAAATTCAGCTTCAATCACAGCAATCAATTACATTTGAAAATATATTTAAAACAGAAAACATATTTATGATATTTCACATTATTTCTGTTTTTACTGTATTTTGGTCAAATATAGGCCTCTTTCAGAAACTTATTTTCAGCCTTCATTACATTCAGTGTTTACACTTTATTTTAAGGTGTCCTTGTTACAGTGTAATTATACATTCAGGTACCGAGTAATATTAATTAGCTACACGTACTTACTATATGTTAGCGTTAGGATTAGAGTTTGGCTTAGTGTTACTTGCATGTAATTATGCATAATTTATTGTTATTATAATAGTATGTACATGTAACGTGTAACTTTATTTTAAGGACACCTTAAAATAAAGTGTTACCCTCTCGGTTTACCCATTCGGATGAGTGTGTAATGTGCACCAGTGTTGGTGTAAAAGTAATGCATTACAATATTGTGTTACTCCCTCAAAAGTAACTAATTATATTACTTGGTTACTTTTTATGGAAAGTAATGCGTTGCGTTACTTTAGAGTCACTTTTTAAATCTGGGAAACAAAGTAACTGGAGTTACTTATTTGAAAAAGTAACTCAAATATATCCTTCTAAACTAAAAAGTGTTACTTTATGTGTTTTATGTGTAATGTGTTACTTTACTAGTTACTTTAAAAAGTAATCTGATTACATAATGCGTTACAATATTGCGTTACTCCCTAAAAAAGTAACTAATTACATTACTTAATTACTTTTTATGGAACATAATGTGTTACGTTACTTTTGAGTTACTTTTTAAATCTGGGCAGGGCTTGCTTGTTTGTTTTTAATAAAAAAAAGCTCTTCTTTTACAAATGTAAAAGCCCTTTCACACCAAAAGTGAAATGAATGCGCCTCAGGCTGAAGGAAATGTAAATTCACGTCTGTACAGTAGAGGGCGCAGCTCAAACTAATCTCATGAAGAATATAATGCAGGAGAAGAAAGTTCAACACTATTCAGAAATAACAAAAATAAAACAAATGTGTCATTTTTGCTTATTAGTATGGCTGAATTGGATCATCAAAGGTTAGCAGCAAAGACATTGGTTAATAGAATGGGATTAAATACATAAATGATATTTGTCTTATTTTACATGTTTACTTATTACAGGTTTGTATAATATTCAGAGTTTGCATTTGACTGTTTTTCTTCATTTTGAGGAACACTGAATGTGTTTTAGTGCAGGTGAGATGAGTAAATTATGTTGATATTTAGTCTAGAACTACAATAAGATCATGTTCACACACAACGCTCTGCACTTACTCCTGATTTCTCTCAACATGGCAACACAAGAGCTGTCAGTCAATACATGAGAAACAAAGTAACTGGTGTTACATATTTGAAAAAGTAACTCAGATATTTCCTTCTTAACTAAAAAGTTTCCTTCTACTTTACTAGTTACTTTTAAAAAGTAATTGATTACGTAATGCATTACAATATTGTGTTTCTCCCTAAAAAAGTAACTGATTACATAGTTACTTTTTATGGAAAGTAATGTGTTATGTAACTTTTGAATTACTTTTTAAATCTGGGAAACAAAGTAACTGGAGTTACTTATTTGAAAAAGTAACTCAAATATATCCTTCTAAACTAAAAAGTGTTACTTTATGTGTTTTGTGTGCAATGTGTTACTTTACTAGTTACTTTAAAAAGTAATCTGATTACATAACTCGTGTTACTTGTAATGCAGTGAGTCTTGGCAGGTGTTTCTTACTGTGAGGCAGGTGTTGGGCAGCTGTGTCCAGCCGTACAGATCCAGCAGACGGTGCACACTGGCCAGCTTGCAGCGCATCAGTCTCTCGCCCTTCACCATGGAGCCCGGGTCCCATCCGTGCAGATCGTTAATGGGGGTCACCATACTGACGGCTGTACAGACACCAGCAACAAAACCAACAGAAGGGCTTTGTGTTAAAACTAGTTTGTCTGCTGCAGTTTAAGTGGTGCAACAAACATCAAGTTCATTTCAACTCCAAAAACAGTTTCAGTTTCACAAGGACATCTGAAAAACACAACTGAATTCACTTTATGAATTACATTCATTAAGTTTGAAAACGCCTGCTACTTGTAAGTGTCTGAATGGAAAAATTATGATATTTGTGACCCTGGAGCACAAAAGCAGTCATAAGTAGTACAGGTGTATTTGTAGCAATAGCCAAAAAGACATTCATTCAATACATTGTATGGGTCAAAATTATCAATTTTTCTTTTATGCCAAAAATCATTAGGATATTAAGTAAAGATCATGTTCCATGAAGATATTTTGTAAATTTCCAACTGTAAATATATCAAAACTGAATTTTTTGATTAGTAATATGCATTTCTAAGAACTTCATTATTTAGATTTTTTTGCACCCTCAGATTCCAGATTTTCAAATAGTTGTATCTCAGCCAAATATTGTCCTATCCTAACAAACCATACATCAATGGAAAGCTTATTTATTCAGATGTATAATGAATAATAATAATACCCTTATGACTGGTTTTGTGCTCCAGGGTCACATTTATTGTCCAGTGAGGGGTTTATGGAAGCTTGTTTCTGTCCCAGAATAAAATCATAAAAAAGGTGTTTGCACAATTTTATCTCACAAGTTCACAACTCTGTCTCACAAATGCAAATTTATATCTTACAATTGCAAATTTAGTAATGCATATTACTAATCAAAAATGAAGTTTTGATATATTTACGGTAGGAAATTTACAAAATATCTTCATGGAACATGATCTTTACTTAATATCCTAATGATTTTTGGCATAAAAGAAAAATCTATAATTTTGACCTATACAATGTATTGTTGGCTATTGCTACAAATATACCTGTGCTACTTATGACTGCTTTTGTGCTCCAGGGTCACAAATATACTTTTTTATTTTTATTTATTTTTTTTTTTTGAAGTAATAATAATTTTTTTGTCTTATATTTGAGAACAATGCGCATGATTTCACAAGTGAAAGAAATCACTAAGAAGAGGAAGACATACTGTATTTACATGAAATGCAATGTAAACACATCAGGCTTTATCTCTGAAACACAAGCAGAACAAGCTTCTGAGTGAAGGGTTTGTAAATCATGCGTTACGTACTGGACTGAGAGACGGGCAGCGAGGCCGGGGATCCGTGAGTGGCCATGAAGTCTGCGATCTGTCTGAGAGCCCACAGATTGGAGGAGCTTCCTCCTTTATTCATCTGCTCCTGAATCAACACATCCAGCTCCTCTCGGAAGGACTAAAACACACAAATCACATTCTGGACTCAGCTACACAATACACTCAAATAAAGGGAAAAGCACATTGTGCACATGGGTGGTAAATAACCATCAATTTGTTTAGAAAATTGTGTTATTGTTACAAAATGTAACTGCTAATATTTTTTGCTCCTTCACATTTCATTTAAATGGTCCATTGAAATGCAGTGTGATACATGAATTTTAAAAAAGTACCATGAAAATGTACACTACTGCTTAAAAGTTTGGTTAAGATTAAATTTTTTATTTTATTTTATTTTTTTTAAACAGTCCATTCTGCTCACCAAGGCTACATTCGTTTAATAAAAAATACAGTAAAAATGGTAAAATTGTTAAATATTATTACAATTTAAAAGAACTGCTTTCTATTTCAGTATCTGTTAAAATTTAATTGATTTCTGTGATCAAAGCTGAATTATCAGCATCATTATTACTCATTACTCATACATCATTAGTCTTCAGTGTCACATGATCCTTCAGAAATCATTCTAATATGCTGATTTAATGCTTAAGAAACATTTCTTTGTTGAAAACAGTTGTGCAGCTTTATATTTTTGTGGAAACTGCGATACATGTTTTTTTTTTAGAATTTTTTAATGAACAACGATTTTAGAAAAACACTTACTTGAAATAATTTTCTGTGAAAATGTAAAAGGTTTTACTGTCACTTTTGGTCAAATTAAAGCGTCCTTGCTAAATAAAAGTATTAATTTCTTTAAAAAAAAAAAAAAAAGTTTTGAACAGTAGGAGTATAGTCCATGAATAATGTCAAAAAACTTATTGTATACAGAAACCAGATTAGCATTTTCTTGAGAAAATACCAGTGCTTCCAGTCTAGAAAAAAAGTATTGAAGTTTCACAAGTTAACCTTTTAAGGCTTTGTTATATGTAAATGACTCTTCATTCAAAGCCTTTTTTTAACTTTTACTTTTCTACATGACAATCAACATACCATGACAGTCTTTACATGACTAAATATATATGCAAGAATAACTAAAGCAGTAATCTTCTTAAGTCAGTTAAACTAACAATAGACAGCTGAAAGTCTGAATAGAGTTGAGTAGTTTGTGTTAAGCAGCTCAAGCTGAATTAACTGCAGATGTTTAATACTGAAGAACAGGAATTTATAAGAATGTTTTTAATAAGCTTTAACTAGACTGACGAATATCAATAGTTTGATCTTATAAGCACTGTAATAATTATACAAGAATCAAAAAATGGTGTTTATGTTTTAAATTAAGCATTAAATAATGTCAAGTGCCCACATATTGAACAGTTGAATGCAGCACAAATACAAACACAAACCCAGTCTAAACAATACACTGGTGAACATACGCAAACAAACAGTTCCAGTACAGTCCACGACAGAGAAAGAGAGAATGAATTGACCTCTTCACTTCTGTCCTTCATTCAACACGTTCCCTCCGTTCTGAGTGCTTTTTATTGTTTTGCAGCAACACCAAAAACTCCCTGCGCTATCTGTGTTTCTCCTCCCTTCTGTATCTCTCTCTCTCTCTCTCTCTCTGTGTCTCTCTCTCTACAGCTGCAGCTGTCTGTGGTGATTCAGGGCAGATTATATCTGAGCTGTGGAGATAATCATATCTTTGGGAACCTAATGAGGGGGAAGGGGAGAGAGGACATAGGGATTGGAGGCAGGACATTAAAGGGTGGACGGAACAGGAGAATGAAAGAGGCAGACCAGTGAAGATGAGAGATCTGCTGTTTCAGTCCGCTTTCTGAAAGCCTATAGCAGCCGCTTCTTCCACAGCTTCACTTATTATCATATCATTCCCATCAGAGAGCAAAAGCAGGATCCTGGAAGTAAAAACCTCGCTCATTTTCTTTGTAGGGAATTGTATTGATGGTGATAATATATAAAAACTTCCAAACATAAATAGCAGCAGGAGCTATTTAGCAGAATATATATATATATATATATATATATATATATATATATATATATACATAAATAGCAGGAGCTATTTAGCAGAATATATATATATATATATATATATATATATATATATATATATATATATATATATATATATGTGTGTATGTATGTATGTATGTATATATATATATATATATATATATATATATATATATATATATATATATATATATATAGTATTAATTATATATAATATTATAATATAATTATTATATTATTAAGCACAAATCTCCCTAGACTCTTAAACTGCTTATGTATTATTTATAAACTTCAAACATAATTACAATTAAAGACTAGGTTAACAGTTTTGTATTAAATTGTAGTTACTTTTTGTTTAGATTTTCATATATTTTTTTAACTTCAAATCAAATGTAATGTTTCAATGAAAATACATTGCATATTTGAGGAAAACAGAGCAGTTTTCTTCAAAAAATAATAATATTATTTATTATTATTTTATATATAAACTCAATTTTATTAATATATTACCATTATCATTTAAATACTAATAATAATATTAAAATATATTAAATTAAAATATGTAATTTATTATTTTCTGTATTATTAATTGTAAATGAGAAATTAATCTGCGGCCATTTTTCCACTTGATTTTTGTTGTTTTGTTTAGATTTTTATATAATTTTAGCAAAAATCAAATGTTATAATGATGCATTGAAAATATATTGCATATTTGAGGAAATCTGAGCGTTTTTTTTTTTCAAATAATTATAATATTAGTCATTTTAAATAGTAATAATAATAATAATTTACTAATATACTCAGTTTTCTTTATATATTATCATTGAAATATTAGTAAAAAATATGTATTATCATCCGGTATATAATGTTTATTATTATTTTTAATAGTTAATTATGCAATCAAGTTAATATGCTTAAATACTGTTCATATATATATATATATATATACACACACACTATATTTTTTTCTTTCATAATTTTTTATGTTTTTGTTCAGATTTTCATACTCTTTTTACTCTGAATTTTAATTTTGTGGTTTCTCTCAGAAGCGGTTGGTTTGAACCGCTATTGAAAACATCAACGGGGAAAAATCTTCTGGAATCAAAGCTGCGGAAAAACTAGATGATCAGCGTTGCGCTCTTTCAGCCCACAAGGCTATAAACACAAATCTGAGTCGATTCTCAAATGCAAATATATGAGCTTCACTCATTAGCGCACACTTGATTACTCACAGGGCTTTGCAGGAGACTGGAGATGCGTTTCTTGAGGCCGCTGGGCGGCGTGGACTGCTGCGGAGACTGGATCATTTCTCCCTCCAGACACTCTCCGTCTACAGGACTGTGCTGGACCGGAGTCCCTTTAGGAGTGGGACTTCTACTCATCTTCTTCTTCCCAGCGTGGGACAGAGGAGAAGGGGATAGACAGAAAACGGAGAAAAAAAGAAAGGATAGGCAAAGCAGGACCAGGCGATACAGCTGGATGGGAGCAAGAAAAAAAGAAATACAATATGGAAATAATTAGTCAGTTATAATCTGGAGTTATGTTAATGAAAAACCCCCATGTACATCATGGAAAAGTTTTATTTTACATATATGTGACCCTGGACCACAAAACCAGTCATAAGGGTCAAATTTTTTTAAATTGAGATTTATACATCATCTGAAAGCTGAATAAATAAGCTAAAGTTGTCCAAATGAAGTTCTTTGCAAAGTATGTTACTAATCAAAAATAAAGTTGTGATACATTTACGGTAGGAAATTTACAAAATATCTTCATGGAACATGATCTTTAATTAATATCCTAATGATTTTTGGCATAAAATAAAAATGGATAATTTTGACCCATACAATGTATTGTTGGCTATTGCTACAAATATACCTGTGCTACTTATGACTGTTTTTGTGCTCCAGGGTCACATGTGTGCATATAAGGACATACAGGCACATTCACGTATTAATAATAGACATGTGCATATGCACACAGGCAGGCCTGCGAATGCTAGATAAGTATTTCTGCTCACCACACCCAGAGTCTAACCGTCATACATCCAAGCACAAATAGTGCTGACAGCGATATATGTATACAGCAGTTCTTTATGTGCATTAGCAAATCTGATCGATTAGTTTGCTGGTTTAGTCAAGGAAGTTCTATTTAAGAAATTACATTTAGAGAAGTCTTTGAGATTCATGACTAAAATGGACTAGAGTGAAGATGATGCTGTTACGGGATTTATAACAGATGATTCATGGCACACAATCTAAAGTCCCAATTGCTTTTATTTCTCAATTCAATCTTATTCCGATGTTAAATAAATGGTCATTCAGCCTGGACAAAAAAAAAAATGAGGGCAGGAGATCAAAAAATAAAATAAATAAATAAATAAATAAATAAATCACCTGAACTGAATATTTAAGCAAGTCTGAACTTTTATGCTTAAAAGGTGATGCAAGTTTCTTTGTTGTTATACACTTTCTGGTTTATTATCCTGGTTTAATCTGCAGAAGCAGTTATAAGACAGACACTCATAAATTCATCTCTCAAAAGTGTAGACACTTCTATGGGGCTTTGAAAACATTGCTCTGTTTGCTTGAAGAGCCCAGCATGGCTTCACTGACTCAAGTGTGAATTTAGGATGGACTACAGTACGTGCCTGACTCAAAACAATTAATAGTGCTTTTGAGGCTATTACAGTGAGCCTTATACCTCAGATTTTCATCTGCTGGATGACAAAACAGCCTAAAACAAAAGACAAAAAACAAAACAAAACTGTAGTCTCTTAACTAGTAATAAAGACACTTAAAACAAAAATCAAACAAACAGCAAACGGCCAAATTTCATAGCAGCAAAAAAAACCTATACAGTAAATTAATGAAAAACAAATACAGTAATATTGTGAAATATTTTTTTCAATTTAAAATAGCTGACTTCCGCTGTAATACTTTTAAAAATGAAATTTATTCTTGTGATGCAAAGCTGAATTTTCAGCATCATTACTCCAGTCTTCAGTGTCACATGCTCATATAATTATATCATACCTGCTCAAGAAACATTTCTTGATATTTTTGTGGAAATTAAATATTTTTATGGACTCGTTTATAAATCGAAAGTTCTAAAGCATTTATTTGAAATAGAAATATTTTGTAACATTATAAATGTCTTTACTGTCACTTTTATCTATACACACACACATACTTTTTTATAGAAAAACTAGATAAATTATCATGTGAAATACAGCACTGAGGTGTCTGAGTTAATGCACTCAGTGCCAGTATCTTTGTGTCTGGTCGTCTGCAGGGGCTCAGGTGCTCTGGGACCCCCGCTAAGAGCTCCTCTCTCTGGGGAGACTCTATAATGAGCGGGGCCCCTTTGGATCCAGACACCAAACTCACCCTGCTCTGTGCTGTTCCTGGATCAGTTTCAAGCACAGATTTTTACACGAGCGGCTCCAAATGAATCACGTCCCTCTTCTATAACAGCAATCCATCCTCAGTCTGCAGTATTCTTGTTCATATGAACCTACTGTTTAATCTGAAAGATGCTCACAAGCTTGTAGAGCTCTGGCTTCTGCTGCAGCAGGATTTTGATGTCAAGCTGAGAAGGGATGAAAGACATGTTCATGGCTCTGTTACGTATTGATCGGTTTGAAACAGAGCTTTCCTGACCGGATGAGGGTTTTCTCCCCCACTGACAGACCTTAATGCTTGGAGGAAGTGGGGAGAGAGCATGAAGTATATGAGGGAGATGTATAATGCTTAAAGTGATGTTGGATTGATTTTAGATGAATCTTATAATTAAGTTAATGTGTGGTTCTGGGTGCGTTCACTTCTGCATAATGCACTGAGAACTCAGTGACCCACAACAACCAAAAATGCATGCATGCTTTTAAAACCAATCATGAAGTGGAATAGAATGCATTTTCAACAGAATAAAAAGCAATTTCTATGCAAGTTTAGCCTTGTTTGGAGTTTTAATCCTACTCTTTCTGGCTTTGTGTGTGTTCCCAACTCCATATTAAATCCACACACAAAGCACACTTTTTTCCCCCTATGTTTGATTATTTTCTGGTCTTACGAGGCAAGATAGTTACACAACATTGTGTGCAAACTTGACAAAGTCATTTCCATTATGAAATCCATTTTTTAATGTGACAACATGATCATCTAAATGGCAATAATGATACACATTTACTTCTCTACTTTATCTCTTTGTAACTTGTTGGTTACGTTAAAGCAATTGTAAATTTTTCTTTTTATCCTTGAAATATCAGTTTGAAAATCATTCTGATGGTACATTGACTTCTAATAAGGTGAATGGCTTCTGTTTCTTTCCCAAGTTCCCTCCAAACCTCTGCTCTTGGAGTATGTAAAAGTTTGGTGAGCTGGTACCAAAATTCTGCGAAAATAGCAGATTGCTTTAAAGCAGCAACAGATGCACGTGTACAGCTAAACTGCATTTGTTTACGACAGCAAATTCCACTCACTTAACTGTAAGGGGCTCCAAAGTCGCAAAAATATATAGTTCAGTCATGAAACTCTTCTGAGCAGCTGATTGGTTTACTTAAAGCCAATTGCTTCATCCAATCATTTGTTTGTTTGAATCAGTTCATTGCAGCGCGCCATGGGATTTCACCAACCCTCCACCTTCCCCAGCACCACCTGTCTAGATCTGCTCAGGGGTTCTCCCTATTTTCCTTGCAGCAGTCTGAATTCAAGCCACTGTTTCATGTGCATTTCAGATGTATGCAGCGTAGCAGATCTAGTCTGCCAAGACCAAGCCTATGTACATTCCATGCTTACTAATAAATGCCGGTAAAAATCATTCAGAGAGTTGTCATGATTGAAATACAAGTACATGCAGTCACTTTAGTTTAAAAAGTCAGACAGTCAACATTAAAGTGCATGTTAAATTACATTTATGTTCAAATATTTTAGACCAGGGTCCGAGCTGCAGAGTGTATAATATAAAAATGAGAAAATAAAAATGCAAAATTTAGATCACTCATTTTAAAACAAATACAAGATGAAATATTTTATTTGTTTATCTACATGTCATGTGACCATTAACTGATGTCACACACACACAAAGTTGTCACTGAGGCAGTATCCCTTAATATTTACAATTTGAATCCTAATATGCATACTTGAGGTACTAATATGCACCATTTAGGAGTAAATAAAGTACAAAGGTACCACCGCAGCGACAGCTTTTGTATCTTTATTTTTCCCTGAGAGTGCAGAGAACATGTGAATGGATTGTTAAATATTTTAAATGAACAATCTCAGGGGGGACTAAATATTTCAGGTCAGAGTTGTTTGGCTGACAAAAAAAAAAAAAAAAAAAAAAAAAAAAAAGAATAAAAAAAACAAATAATAATAATAATTGAAGGTTTTTACCATTCATATTGTTAAAATCTGGACAATCTATGATCTAAAGGCATCTTTACAAAGCAAAATTAAGCTTCTGTGCCACATTTGAAGTGTATATTTGGCATAAGTCTATTACATACCCACAACCCCCTCAATCCCATTCCCCCTGCAGCTGAACCTCACGAAAAAACTGCAAGTTTAATGAATACATTATCATAATATCCATTAAGTGCTCAAGAAGGTAATTAAAAAGAAAAGGAGTCAGCCAACCCTAATAAAAAATGGGTCATTTGATTACGGTCTATAGACTAATTGGCAGAGGTTTTAGGATTTTAGGAGCGCTGGAGACTGAGCAGAGAGGGCCGTGCCATCTTCTCTTTCTCTCCAGGGCTCTTATTCCAGGGAGAAAGAAAGACTCGTGTCACACCCACCTCTTCCAGAGCAAAACAACACCCTCTCAACTGCTGTGAAAGGGGCTGATGGAACAGAGGGCGACAAAAGCAGCTTTTAACTGTTAGGGTGATACTAAAAGGGCATAATGGAGTCATTTATACATCCATTCATTGATAAAGTATTATTATTGGCTCTTATGTGTTCTTTCGGGCCTGTACGCGGCTGCCTAGCAACAACACGAGCCCCGCAGCATCAGCACCAGCATCGGTAACATAACCATAAAACACCATAAACTATACAACCGTGCTTTTAACTGTGCACAAATTATACTCCAGCATGAGGGGTAAATAAAACAGCGACAGGTTTCCAGTCTACACGAAAGCATCATGCTTTTGTACGATCGTTGACGCGTAAATGAAAACAAGGCTCCAGGGCCTCTGGTTAATACAAGACAACACGCTTAATAATAGTAGCATGCATCAACATGCATATTTAAACTATTCACACAATCTAATTGCATTTTGTCCAGTGCGCTTTCTGATGAGGGTGTAGTGAATCATAGGATATTCGTGCGCTCATACAATATCATGGCAATCCAGCATCAATGTGATGCATACGTGGAGTCTGAAATTTCTTCATGTGCATGCACTGATTAAATCCCTGGAAAACTCAGCTATTGACTCAAATAGTGACGGAAAATGAGGCAAGAGATGCGTACCTTACAACATCCTCTCGTCTTTGTCCTTTGCGCGCACGGACGCCCTGTGAATCTGCAATGCAATGTGTCAAAACCTAGCGATCGATAATTAGGCTCGTTTTCCCAGCATGAATGGTGTTGTTTTGGGTCTGTGTTCTCCTAGACCTCCGCATCCCTCTGTTTTTTGACGTTTATGGCAGGCTGGACCAGCCCACGACCACGCCTGCCAGATTCATCACCTCCCCACTGTCTGCATGCAGATCCTGCGAGGATTTCACCAGAACCCTGGCTTCGCTCGACTGCAGCGGAGAAACACCGGCACAGGTGTATGAAACGAATGCAGTCGGAAGGTTTTCCAGCTCGGAGCAGCGAATGGCGTGGATTTGTCGGATCACAGACGCTTTATTCTGGATGCTTTCCCTGCTGAATGATGCAGCTGCGGACTGAAGACGCGGCCGCTGGCGCCACATGCTGGTGCTTTTCTGATATGACAAGCAGCAAAGGTCACATGGTTTTTCTTAAAAGATGATTCATTCTCCTATTTAAAAAGAACAAAAAAAGTACGACTCATGCATATAATTAAATATCAAATAGATTGTGAAGTCTAAGTATAAACACTATATAGTACCCAATATGTGACCCTGGACCACAAAACCAGTAATAAGGGTCAAATTTTGGAAATAGAGATGTATACATAAAATGAAAGCTGAACAAATAATCTTTCCATTGATGTATGGTTTGTTAGGATAGGACAATATTTGGCAGAGATACAACTATTTGAAAATCTGGAATCTGAGGGTGCAAAAATCATCTTAGCAATGCATATTACTAATCAAAAATGAAGTTTTGATATATTTACGGTAGGAAATTTACCAAATATCTTCATGGAACATGATCTTTACTTAATATCCTAATGATTTTTGGCATAAAAGAAAAATAAATAAATGTTGACCCATACAATGTATTGTTGGCTATTGCTACAAATAGCTATACAGTACCTGTGCTACTTATGACTGCTTTTGTGCTCCAGGGTCACATAAAAAAAAAAATAAAAAAAATAAAAAAAAAAATTCCACTGCAAAAAGAAAAAAATAAGTCTCAAAATAATTGTCAAATCAAAAGATTAAGACTACGAATTTCTGTAGGCTATTTCAGTACATTTTACACTTTGCAGAATCTATTTTATGAATTCATGATTTCGACCACGAGATCAACATAAGACCTTTCAAAGAACAAATTAAACATCCGTATTTGTCATTGACCCATATGCCTTATCTTCACTGTAAAAAAATAAAATAAAGTTGTAAACAACACAGATTATGGAAGTAGGTTTTACATGAAAATATTTGTCTTTCCACAATCAAGATTTAATGTTTAATTCAGTGCGTTACTTGTCATATCTTTGTAGTTATTGGTTAAATTTACTACCCAATTTCCAGTGCTGGGTATTGATTGATTACATGTAATCTGAATTATGTAATCAGATTTCAAAAATTAGTTTTTGCATGTATATTATATTTTAAAAAGCTCATAATATGATTACAGTTACTTTTTATGGATTACATGCATATTATTCACACAATGGCAGTAAATTATTTATAATGGAATCCTGGAAAAAAAAAAAAAAAAAAAAAATTGTGCATGTAATGTCGTTGTTTTCATGTTTATTAATGTTTGTACATATAATGCAGGGATTCCCAAACTTTTTTGTCAGCTGGAACCCTTAAAATATAATATTTGTACGTTTGTATAGCCATATTTTTTTGTATTATATGTTGTATGTATATGATTACAGTTCTCTAACATTGGTTAATAGTCACATGCAGGTAAACAAGTAAACTACTTATTTTAGTGTTCAAGGGTTTAAATTATTGTACATTTTTAAGATTTAATTTATTAGCTTTTTATCCAATCGCAAACTCGCTGCAGTTCTTACATTAAGCTCAGTTTGGCAAACACTGGTGTAATGTGATGTGCAAAGCACTTTATGCTGTTGATAAAATGTTTTTTTTTTTTTTCCCTTTCTCTTTTATATCAATACAGTACATGTAATGCAAGTTTAAAACAAGTTTGATCAAAGCAATCTAAAAAGTGTATCCATGTAATCAGTAACAGACTACAATTGGTAAGGAACCTATCCAGCTCTGGTGATTTATTGAAATTGTTTCTATAGGCTACCATTTTTTTTTTTTTTTTTTTGTGATGTCAACGAAAACACTTTAAAATGACCATTTACAATTTATTTACATTTGCAAAACATAAATGTGATAAGACTCAACATAAACTTCATATACATTTTCTCCCATATGTAAATGAGTTTGCTCTTATGAGGAAATAAATACAACAAAATAAAGTCTCATGACAGTTCATTATCAAATCAACCATCAATCATCTATCTTGACATTTCACATGTTTTAGTAATATTACTTATATTAGAGACAAATGGCACAGAGCATGAAGTGAAGAGGCAGATGTCAGTGATTGGAGGCACCTAAGATGAGAGTGCACTGGTCAGCACAGTTTGTTCCGAGCCGACCTGAACGATGTACATGGGTACGACACACTGCACCGTCATGTTGTTGAGATCGAGGTCATCATCCTCTCCGGTCGTCACGCTCTCAGACAGAAAGGGGCTCGACGTCGACTCCAGGACCTGACAGTGAGACGGAGACCAGCGCTGCAGTGATAGCACAAGATCCAACCAAAACCACTACTGTTCCAAGTCTGAGGTCAGGAGGAATTGGTCTTGAAAGAAATTAATACTAAGAAGCCTACTGTATATGTTCGATACACACATTTCTGATGCTTTTAAATTTTTTAACAGGATCAAAACAGGTTTGCACACAATCATGCCTTCTGTCTGACAGTTGATTTGTTCAGCAAGTAAGAGGCCTTTTAGTGTCTTTCTGCAAATGTCCTCATTCAGATGAAGGCACACTGTCTTTTCACTTAAGAGTATTATATATAATAAATTTACATATAATACATGTAAAATAAAATATAAATACTACATGTAAAAAGTAAAAACTTTTATATTATAACTTTTGTATACTTACTACTAGCCTAAGCTTATATGTTTACTGGTTTATCCATAGGGACTGTTAATGGGATAATTTCACACACAAAAAAAAAACACATTGAAATGACATTGTAGGCAAAGAGTTAAATATTTATACTTGAAGGGTTTAAATGATTTTTATTGTACTAATAGCTTTTTATCAATTATCAGAAATCTCATGTTAAAATGACAGCATCAAATATGATATCAGGATTGAGGAATCTCTTAATCTTTGTATTGTATTACGTATATTTTGCCCCCCACATTAAATACTACAGAGTTTTGATGATAAAACTAAGCATTTAAAAATAATTTTACCAAGACATATTGGGAAATTTAGAGTGACAGCTGAAACTTGTACACATTTTATGATAAGTATTCTGTTGATGTTTTAAAGACTGATCACTGATTTACATTACAAGCTACCAGAGTTTCTTATTATAAATCTTTCTCATTTATAAATCTATAAAAATCAGCAGCTGCACCAAACAGCATATTTCTGCTCAGTCTGAACCTCTGCATGAAATGAAGCTGATTTCTCCCGCTCCACAATCACACACATTTTAGAAATATTTTTAAAGTCATTTCCGATTGTAATATTTCACATTTTTACTGTGCATCTTTCAAGAAGATTTTAAAAATCTCTTCAGCCCCAGACTTTTGAACAATAGTATTATTCCTATTGTATATTGTGGAATCACAATGCAAGCATTTAATACTGCATCTTAAAGCACATTTTTTTGACTTCTTGGAAAGAACAATTACAGAACTCACATCCTCCATGTTCCAGAGATCAGAACAGTCAGTCTCTAAGCTGGAGCAGTTGATTCCAGTCTCTAGCAAAACATTTGCATCACCATTACTCTGCCAAAATAAGTGAATAAATAAATAAATAAATAAATAAATAAATAAATGAAAACCCTGTAATATCTTACAGTACAGTAGGGTGTGAAGTGTAACAGAAGGAATGAGAGACTCACGGTGGCAGAGGTGTGTTTGAGCACGGCTGACAGGAGCCGGATGTACTCGGTCGCAGCCTTTAGCATGTCCACTTTACTGGGCTTTCTGTCTCGAGGCATCACTGGCACAATACGCCGCAGGTACGAGAACATGCTGTTCAGACTCCTCACCTGAGCAGAGCACAGCACACTACTGCCAACACTGCAGAACACTTCTCACCGAGCTAACTAGCCAGATAGATAAATAAATGTTGTGTGTGTGTGTGTGTGTGTGTGTATATAAAATCCTCTAAGTGCCATCTGAAATTTTCATCTAAAATGAACATTTTTATCAGGCTGCTAGGTTCAGGAAATTTACTCTAATGGCAATTTATAAGTTCTTTTCTATGCAATTAAAGTGAAATAAAAATATAGGGGCCTGATAAAAATGCTCATTTTAGAAGAAAATTTCAGATGGCACTTAGAGGATTTTATACACACACACAAATAATAAGTAAATTCAGTAATTGACAAGCTGTGATATTATATACAGAACCACACACGTCAAGGTAGTTAACAGCTGCAAAAAGTGATGTAACATATATATATATATATATATATCTCCCCCCTCCCTTTTAATAATTTTAAATTAAAAGAAATCATTTACAATTTTTGACTAATAAACCACAAAGCATCTTTAAATGAATAAAAACTACAATGAGCTGAAAACACTGAAATGCATCACAGTGAATGACCATCAAGGACTAATTAAAACAAATGTGCCATAATGCATCAGATCAACTCAGAGAAAGTCAGCTAATCTCTCCAATTAAAAACTCTTAAATTAATTTCCATAATTGTAAATTGTATATTTTGAATCCAGAGAGCTTCCATTCAGAAAGAACATAGGCTTTACAACAGAAACATTTGTCCATTACAGCTTAAAAAATAAATAAATAAAATAAATAGTCATTAGTCTTAATGTGCAATTTGAACATTTAATTCTGTCAAAGCTATAATTATCAAGCTAGTTATGCTTTTACTGACGGAAATATTAGTACAGTGAAGGCAGCAGAACAATGTTCCAGCTAATGCATGAAGGCCCTGAGGCTTTGAATAGAAAATCCTTCAGGTGCAAGTTAATGAGAAATTTTTACATTAAAACCTTATGTAAACCAGTGTACATCTAATGCTGAGGTTAACAAAGACTGAACGGAGTCTGCATGTTAAGCAAATGGAGCGGAGATGAAAACTATAGAGCTTTCACAATGCCTTTTTTTTTTTTTTTTAAATTGTATAACCCAGCTGTTAAGGTGAATGTCACTTTTGGTCAATATTTCAAATCTCATCTTCAAGCTGCATGGGCAAAATATGTATTCTTTTCAACATTAATTTTTGCAAGACAAATGATGTTTCCATTTCACAACCACAACAACCAAAATAACCAATCATATTCAGCCTTGGTTGAGCATAACCCAAAATAAAACTTAAATGTCAAAATAAAATAAGCGATCCTGAAAATAAATAAAATGCATCAAAAAAAAAAAAAACCCACCCCATCACACTTCTCAAAACAAAACAGTAAACTGATAAATTCAAGCTTTGTTTGCAAGACAATCCTACACCCCTGGAACATAACCAGTTTTGCACCTCTCTCCAAAAGAGCCGCAGCATATCACAAAAAGAAAACCTGATCTGAAGTTGTAAAACAGCATCATAACTGACCAGGAATCTCCAGAAAAATCTGAAAAATGAGCAAATCCAGACCAGCAGCGCTTCAGTCACCAAAAGAGGGCAGCAGTGCACAAGTGTGAGGAACAAATGACGCTCACTCTCACACACACACACACACACACACACACACCACTCACCCTCAATCTCTCCTTCGCGTTTGCGAGCTGTCGTCTCTTCACAGCTTTATCTCGGTCCTCGGTGTCGATATACTGACCGTCATCCAAGCGGACAAATTTAGCGATATTGACGTGAACTGGAAGCGAAGGCTCAGCGCTGTCGCGTAATAAAACATCGCCCATGAGCTCGCGCTCTGGGACCTTCATGAGACCCACCACAGCCCTGAACCTCCTGCTGCTCATCTCACCTGCGTTCACAGAGTCCTTCAAAATACTACACGACACAATCTCTCAGCGCACTACATCATTTAATATTTCTGTGTGAAGAGACATAGCATTTAAATTGATCATATTGTAAAATCTATTGGTCAAGAAGTTGGCTAACTTACTGATGAAAAAAAATCTATTTCAAACTCATGCCACCTGTGCGCAAACTCCGCCCCCTGCACCTGCGATGATTGGCTGCATTATCGGGATTTGACCGCTAGATGGCGCTGTATGGGAATATCTTTCTGTCGATGCGTTTTACTCCACTGAAACTCTTTTGAAGACTTGTGATGTGATTGAATATGAAGCTCTTATTCTGCTGGCAGTAATGTTAATCTATCGAATATCATCATAAATCATATCAGCATAACATTGAACATAATAATAATAATAATAATAATAATAATAATATTATTATTATTATGAGAAATAATAATGAACAATAATTTGTTCAAAAACTTAATTCTTCATAAAAATAACCAGCCTGACATTGAGTTTTTTCTTTTTTTTTTTTACAAAATCTTAGCAAAAGATTTTTAGTTTTGTTACTGAATAACAACAACAACATCCTATCTGAAAGCTGTTAATGTTTTTGCAGCATACAAAATACAAACATGAATGCAGCAGATTGCATTTGCATAAACTTTGTATCTTCATGCATGCATTGTTATTTATTTTTGTCTTTCATCCCTTTCATTTGGTAGTAAAAGACACACTTCAAAATCTATCTCCACTTCTTCATTCAGTGAAACAGTGCAGTGTACGTATATGTTCACTGATGATAATTACACAAGCACACAAATAAGCTCATTATTTTTCAGGAAACTTATCACCACTTTAAAAAAAATCCTTTATGAATCAGTTACATGGAAATGCGTCTTTTGCTTTGAGTCATCTGTGCAATGCACTGTGGTTAAAAAAAGACACTGCATACTTATACTTAATTATGCACTTCACTTCAGAGTCTCTTAATATTCCTGGAAATATAGCAAAGTTCATTCATAAGAATAACTGTGCACATTAGTGTGGAGTGTAAACATCCTCTTCAGCTTCATTACTTTCCTGTTAAAGCCATAGAACCACACCTAAGTACAACACAATAAATGATGCATCATGAAATCATCAAACTGTCCATCAAGCACTTGAATGATGGTGTGAGAGTGAATAAAATATGATCTCATTCAATTATCTATCTCAAACTCTGTCTGCTGGACAGTAATCAGAGAATATATCTCCCATATTCACAATTACTCATGGTCTAATGTCCTATTTTCCCATGCCTTGGACGCAAAGTTCAAAGAGGCTTTTTTCTTTTCTATTTGGCTTAGTATTTTTTTTCTATAATTATTTAAGAAACAATTTTAGTCATCATCAAAGAAGGTATTCATGACTGTGACCACAATTTATTCGTTTATTTTTAGGAACACTTTTTAGGAAATAAATTGTATTTTTTTTTTGTTCAGCAGGTAAACCATATAGAACAAAAATATAAATTTCCAAAAAGTCATATGGGTTGCATTTTAGTAGTTTGATAAATTAATATGTATTACCATGGAGAAGAAACTGATGTAAATAAAAATCTATAAATAAGTGTCTGGATAAACAAAAAAAGCCAACATTGATTTTATGGCACAAAAACTGAGAACTATTCAAAAGTGGGCTCGTGTATTTCATGCAAGAGGCTGTAGGTGTCCTATGGTTTTTGTGAACAACTGAGTCGCATTCATAGGTTTGGAATCTGATCAGCTGCTGTCTTACATTAATGCGCCTGTGGGATGTCAGGAACTCAGTCTGATAACAGAGGACCAAAGACTTTCTGTGAATTTATGATCATACTAACTCAAATCTAATGAACAGAAGTGGTGTTGCACGTATGTCTCAATAATGAACTTACACTGACCACACTCATCACTTCCAGCACCCTCGCTGCTTTGGCCAAATCTCAGATCAGGAAAGACTGTGACAGAATGGCATGTGATGTATATGTAATTAGAATGACTATATATTCCATGGCAGGTTTGTAACAGATGATCGCATGTTTTTTAATAACACTCACTTTATACACATTTCCAGGGATTTCTGACCTTATGAACTCTTTCTAGTTTGGATCTATGATGTATGAGCTAAAACATCTAACTTCCCAAATGTGTGGGTGGACAAATACAGGACTTTAAATCAAGACACTGCTGCAGTGAAAAATAGTCATAATGAAACTATTGCTGGTAATGCTATGTTATGAAATATGCTCTGAAGGAGACGTGCCTAGTTGCACATCTACATTGGGTCAGGTTATACAGACAATATAAGGACTATTTAACTTATGAGAACTGAATTAATTATAAATTCTTCACATAAAAAACTACAAAAAGTAGTTTTCTTACTGTGGTGATTTTCCAGTACAAATATCTATCCGTTCTTAAGGGGAGACACTGCAGGCAAAAACACTGTTTTTTTCATGCACCTGTCAAGTTTGAGATTTTGGGCTTTTTGGTTTTTCATAAAGTGCTTTTTCAGACTAGTGGAAAGAAAACATCCAAAAGACACTTTTATAGCACTTTATCTATTTGTGTCAATAGATTTCAGTTACAATACATATTTTTAAAGGCTGTTTTCTCAAAATGAGTTTTTTTTTTCCTCTTTCACTGAGCCATAAATCTCCACTTCAGTAGCACTTACACACACCAAACTTTACATTTTTATTCCTATAGTCTATATCCTGAAGGTTTTTACAGAGGGATTTGTTCACATATAATTTGCTTGATTATATACATTTTAATCCCCCAAAAATTGTGAAAATATAGGGTTTTCTGTCTGTTCTAAGCATTTCCTGAATTATGGAGTGACAAAAATGAGATACCCAAAATTCCCTCTGTAAAAATTTTGACCCTAATATGTAAAAAAAAAAAAAAAAAAAAAAAAAAAAAATTGAAAAATTGAAACTGACATCCTGTTCATCCTGTTTTTGTACTAGAAATTTATGCAAATTAGCGTATATTTCATTAAGTAATGACTCATTTGTATTTCTAAACCTAACATTTTAGAAAACAAAATATGTTTGCAATTATCAATGTGATCAATCAGCTGGGTAAGGCGATAACTATTAGTTATTTGTTATTCATCTTATTCACCTGCAGAGTCTCACCTTAAATCAAGAAACAGTTACTTGAGAAGCAAAATGACTTCAGATAGTCTTGTTTTCTGAAAAACAAACAAATATATAAATAAATAAAATATTAAGTGAATTTGTGTTCAAAACCAAGGGGTAAAAAATAAAATATTTTCCCCTTGAATGAGGTTTATTTTTCTTACCCCATTAGCAGATTTTTTTTCTTATTCTTAAGTTAAAACTCACTAAATTTTGATGTTTTCAAGAAAACAAGAGCACTATGAATCCTTAATCTTACCGCAGCCTAGACTAAATATACATTGCATTCATTTATTTCTAAATGCATCAAATTAAAGATTGAGCTTCCAGTGACAAATGACAAGACAACTAATTTAGTTTATTTAAAATGATTTACAAAGCACGTCATATTTTATAGATGTAAAAACACTATATGTATTTTATATTTATAGTGGTATCTTGAGAGTCTGGGTGGGGGCGTGTCCCAAAGTCTCCAAAGTTTCGCACGCCTTCTTCGTGGCCAATCAGCGGCGAGAATCTCAGTGACGCAAGCCTGCTCAAATTACTAGTGTGTGAAGTGGGAGGAATTAATAGTGACATCATTTCTCAGCATCATCGTACCGGATAGCACAAGTCCAAGAAAGAGTTTGAGAAACTTGAAGAACATGATCACACGCCAAAAGTGACTTCGAATCAGATGAGAACACATCCAGCACGCTCAAGAAGTTTAAGAGACCCAAAGCAGACAGAAGACGATGATCGCGTCTCATTTACTCGCGTACTACTTCACCGAGCTTCACCATGACCACGTCCAGAAAGTAAGTAGCCTACAGCAGCCGGCTTATCGACGTTTAACACGGAATATCGACTTAGTCAGGCCTATGGATGAGTGGAGCTCGTTGTCGCTCAGTTATGATGTTAGTTTGTTGTTATAGTAAGTGCTTCACATCCTTGAACAGACACACGTGTTTGTGACAGAGAGGTCGGTGTTAAAGCACTGAACACCAGAGAACAGCATAATCATACTGATACCAGACTCAGGGCTCCGATGTTGAATCGATACTCAGTTATACTGATTTCATTTTCCAAATTCCCCGACATCGTGACGCATGAATTCCGTGCGTCAGCCGCAAACCGACAGTTTCCGCGTTTTTGAAGTAAGGAGACGTACAAGGAGCAACGGGTTTGAGGCTTGATAACCTCGGATGATGATATTCGTGTCCGTTTATGTTTCTGTTACGTATCATAACAGTCTAGCCGGCAGTGTGAAATGATGGTCCGTAAAAGTCATTGATAGCGAACACAAAATAATATTGGAGAAACTTGTCTGGCGAGTTTTTGTGGCGTTTCCTGCCACGACGCACCTTTAGCGCGCGTTGCCACGGTAACCTGACACTCCAGCGCCCTGCCAGTCACGTGTCACTCCTCTTCCCGCGACTTCAGAGTGTTTCATTGTAACAAAACCGTGCCGTGACCTCGGATACATTGTAACCAGCGGGCACGTGCACACAGACATCAAAGGGGGCTTCAGCACCTGCCCTTTTTCTTCCTCAAGAGAAAGTGCCCTTTTTCTGGGGAGTTTTATTTATTTTTAAATAAATGAATATATGTATATATGTGTGCGTGTGTGTTTCTGTTTGCGCACAGCTTTCCCTGTCAAACAGATAAAAAACAAAAAAACAATATCAGGTCAGGTCGGGAAATGTTGAGATGAGTTCCGATGTGTTTCTCCTTCGCGTCTCTGCGCAGCGCAGCACAGCGGTGTAGTGTTCATCACATCACAGACAGCCACAGAGCCGCAGAAGTAAAGCCCTCCCTGCTTTTCCAGCTGTGTTTGTCTTGGTTTGGAGGTGAGTGGTGATGAACAACAGACTAAGCTACCTGTGCCTCCAATTTACAGCTAATTATCCAAAAGGCAAGTATAGTTAATTTGTCTTACTAACATCCATGACTCATGGTTGAAATAGTTACACTATTTAAAATGTCATAAGTAGTGTAACTGATTACATTTCCAAAGTAACCTTCCCAACACTGATTTTAACACTTAAGACACAACTTAAGTGGTGACATCTGACTTCTGCTTTTTTTCTGTGATGTCCTCAACGCTCTTCAGACCAGCAGATGCCATCTCTGGAATTGACGAGATGTTTTCTTACCATGATATTTATACATCTGGCACCTGCACTCCTACACGCGCCACCGTTTATAGTGTGTTGTGTGCTAAAACATAATTTGTGTTCACACAGTAACAGAATAGAGTTGACAGCGCTGTTTTAGAGTGCTGCTGTTTAGTTTGGTTATAAACAATGTCAACATCCATTCTGCATTTCTTTCTTATGCACGTTCCAACCATGAAAATCAGTGGGCTTAAACAACATTGGACCTCATTGACGTTCATTGTGTGGACAGTAAAACTATACTGAGACATTTTAAAATTACATTTTAAAATGGAAATATGTGAACCGTGGAATACAGACATTCTAGCATTCTTTACATATTCTTGTGACGGAGCAAGAAATATGAACATCAGTGCTGAGGCCTCCTAGATTATGCAATGTACAAAACTACCCTGATTCATTGAATTCCTTTCTGTCCACATAATTTGTATGAGAATTTTTGAAAAGGGCATTGAAAATTCTGGATAGAAATGCCAAGATGCACATAAAATGCTCAGTCAAGGCGGATAAACGTGCATAAACAACGACGGAAATGCATGTACCGAATAAATAAAATAAAATAAAAACTTGCAATTTTGCTCAGCAGATCATGTGATTGGATAATTGGACTAACCAGCACAACAGTCTCATTGCACAGAATACACACCATCTCTAATGTTGTTTTCATAATCTTGAAATGCTTGAGCCAAAGACTGTCATCAAAATGATAACTGCCTCACAGAAATGTCTTACACAAATGCTGTCATGTTATCTTGCATTCCCAAACATCTGACTGCAAACATGTGATAACTTGACGCTGTTACGTTGATGCATTTCATCTGAGCGTTCTGAGGTGCAAGTCATTTATTATGTAGGACAAAAGAGCCACACGGTTTGCCACTTGGATTTAGTTTTCTTTTTTATTCTTAACACTTTGCATCGATTTCTCAGGAATTGACAATTTTGTTCACTTAAACACATAGGATGGAAACGAAGCATATTATCAAATGTGATATTCAAATTTTCTGTACAAGTTAAGTTCACAACTTGAATGGAAACTTAGCCATTGAAAATTTCATAAAAAGTGACCATGGGACTATCTGGTTAAAGTCATGTAATATCACCTTAAAAAAAAAAAAAAACCTTTTGAGAAAATGTATAATGAAATGAAACTTGCTTGTTTTTAAGTGTCTCAAATGTCAAGGTGCTTTATGAGGTAGGAGCAGGGCTCTGACCTTGAAACAATTTTGTCCATGTTTGTCGATTTTGTAGGTTAATGGTTGTATGAGCAGTTATCCGCTTTGAGCTCTGCTGATTTATGCTGCAGCGTTTTGTCTGTGTTGTATTATTGGAGCTGTCTGTATATGAAGGCAGTAAAAATTTCCACCGGGATTGAGATTCCTTTTCGATCATTCATTGCGCACACTCTGACCTTCTTCATGTCCTGACATTATTACACACTTATCTTGAGTTCTAGAGTGGAGAAATGTCTTGTGCAAATGAAAAGAGTTTCCTTCCACTTAAGGATCCTCATTTCTTCTGCATTGTTATTTTGTGAATACTTTCTGAACCTCATTGAAGTGCTGTTTGGCCTTGCATGTGTATGGGTTTAAATCAAGTGAAACGTGATGCTGGTGTTGAAATTGGTGTGTAATTGGAAAGGTGTGGAGTTCAGCCCTGAATAGAATTGACCACAGGGCAGAAAAATGATTGAAGTAATTATTATTATTTTTTCAGCAGCATTTTCGACCTATAATTGAACAATTCTCTTAACCACTTATTAAACAGTATAGGGTGAATTAACACTGGATATATTTTTGAATTCTTGACTTTTCTGACAAATACCATCAGCTAGCCTACATACTGGCCAATACAGCTGGATGACATAAACCTCACACTTCTGATGATATCTGATGGATATCTAAGCATTGATGTATTTGCACTGGAAATGCTTTAAAAAAGATTTTTTGTCAAACTAACCATCTTTTTAACATTGTGGTTAAGTAGATTTGAATGAAAGAATGAAATACAGTAAAGATAATTAAATATATATATGATTAGTATATTATTAGAATCGTTGCATTTTATTAAATTAAAATGATCAGGGCATGATTTTCACTAAATGAGCACAAAGGATTATATTTTTCATATATCTGATTTTAGAAATGCCACAGAAAGATCTGATTTTTTTTTTTTTTTTTTTTTTTTGAAGCAGATGCAATTAAATGAATCAAGTACCTACGGTAATGCTGTTTTTGCTCCTCAAGTTTAAACCAAAGATTATTAAAATATCTCTGTCTTAACATGATAATTATATACTCGTTTATATGTACTGTCACATTCAGTATGCAATTAACATCTAGGCCTTGCTGTTCATTCATTGAGTCTGATATTTACTGAGTCATTTGAGAACAGAGACAGGACCTTGAGTTCAAGGTGACCGGCCTCTGTGTGTGTGTGTGTATAATTTCTATTAGTTTAGTGAAAGTATAGTTCCTTTTTCTGAAGTGGTTATATAATGTACTTTCAGTGTTAATCAGAGTGTCTTGCTAGATTATTATTATTTTTGTTTACACTGAACCATAATAGAACATAAATTGTTTCACTTCTCACATAAATCTTATGATTGAGCTGTTTGTTCAGTATTTTTGGTGTTCAGACTCTTCAGGCATGTTGTTTTGGAGCCCTGTGCATTAGGGAACATAGGTTGATTTGTTTACCGTCTGATCTTGGCCCCCCATGTTTCTAATGTTGGACAGCGCTATGGTGCTTTTGTCCCCTGTCATATTCTAAAAACAGCCTGTCGAGTTTCATATCTCACTGTAGTTCTTAGTATTCCCAAGACAAACCATTTGTCCTGCTGAGATGGAATAGTGTGACTGTAAATGCTGTCCGCATGATTTCTATAGATATCTGCTAGCTGGATGAATTGTGCCTCAGAATGTGTACTATTTAACAGAGAGTCAAACCATTATTGAGCTAGTTCGGCTGTCAGTCATTAAACATACTGCCACAGACCTCAGAGAACAAGCTGCATGTCTTTTACAATCTGGAAGGATGTTGGCTACAGAGTCTCTTTCTTCATCTATTTAACAGCAATCAGGAACTTCTCTGATGAAGTCACCATCTGACCTTTGAGTGAAATCTAGTATGGGACATTCCAGCTTCCCTTTCTTGTGAAAGATTCTTCCGCTGGTATCACGACTGTAAGAATAAGCGGATGGTTTCAGGTTACTGCTGGCCTTCAGAGAAAAGCAGGTCTTTGATTGGCAGAGCCAGACAGTGTGATTACATTTTGAACAAAATGCTACATTGTGTTCCATCCCTGTTATTTTATGCTGATCTACACTACCAGTCAAAAGTTTTTGAACTGTAAGATTTTGTGTTTTTTTTAAAGAAGTCTTTTCTGCTCACCAAGCCTGCATTTATTTGATCCAAAGTACAGCATAAGCAGTAATATTGTGAAATATTTTTACTATTTAAAACAGCTGTTTTCTATTTGAATATATTTTAAAATGTAATTTATTCCTGTGATCAAAGCTGAATTTTCAGGATTATTACTCCAGTCTTCAGTGTCACATGATCCTTCAGAAATCATTCTCGATCATAAATCAGAATATTAGAATCTCTTCTTCTTCTTCTTCTTCTTCTTCTTCTTCATAACAGTTGAGTACTTTTTTTTTTTTTCTTCAGGATTCTTTGATGAATAGAAAGATCCAAAGATCAGCATTTATCTGAAATAAAAAAAGCCTTTGTAACATTATACACTATACCATTCAAAAGCTTGGAGTCAGAATAATTTTATTTTTGGGAAGGAAATGATAGAAATTAATATTTTTATTTAGCAAGGATGCTTTAAATTTGATCAAAAGTGATGATAAAGACATTTATAATGATACAAAAGATTTCTATTTCAGATAAATGCTATTCTTCTGATTTTTTTTTCCTGAAAACTCTACTTCTACTCTACTAAACTCTACTAAAATCAAGTCTCTTTTTTTCTCATTTTGTGACTGACTGTTTTGAATAGAACTGCTTAATGCATGCCCCATACACACACACACACACACACACACACACACACACACATATATATATATATATATATATATATATATATATATATATATATATATATATATATATATATATATATATATATATATACTCTTTAAGGAACATTATTTTTAAGTATTTAACAAACATTTCTGACTCGTAGTTACACTGTTATGGTCCCACTATAAATGCATGTTTAATTCAGAGCATGAAAGGTCAAGTCAAGCACATCATTTCTCTGGTTACATATTGTACATTTTGTTGCAAATAGATTTATATAGGCTAATTATTTGATTATTCAGGGTTTTTGAAAAAAATAAAAAAAGTTGTGATTTTCCAGATCTGTAAAATTTGTGAAAATTAATATTACCTTAAAAGTTAATGGAAACATATGCTCATACCTAAAATATTAAATCAGTTAGAAACTACATTTTGTAAGTGCTCTATGAAATTATTGAAAATAACATTTTGAACCATTTTGTGAGAAAACTTGGGCATTCCATGCTTGCAAAAAAATTTGTGGAGTGTTTAGGGTGGTCACTAACGATTATTTTGGTAATTGAGTAATTGGTTGATTATTCTGAGCATTAATCGAGTATTCAGATATTTATAATAATTTTTTAGTGGTAATAAAAATAGACCTAAGCGAGCAATTGCCTTAAAAATGATTTAAAATACATATATAATAGCAATAAGGCAAAAATAATTAGTTCAAATGAAGTATCAAAAGCAAGTAATCATATGGTTTTACTGAACAAAACTGTTATAATGTTTTATAAACAATAGAGCTAATGTAATTTATGCATAATAACAAATGACTGCACCAACGGCCTGACGATTGTTTTTACAATTTACTGTACCATCTAATCCTTCTTTAATATTGACTAAACAACATTTTAAGTGAAAGTGAAAAGTGAAAGTCGTGACGTATTGTCAAGTATGGTGACCCATACTCGAAATTGGTGCTCTGCGTTTAACCCATCCAAGTGCACACACACAGCAGTGAATAGTGAACAAACACGCACACACACACCGTGAACACACACCCGGAGCAGTGGGCAGCCATTGCTCCAGCGCCCGGGGAGCAATTGGGGGTTCGGTGCCTTGCTCAAGGGCACCTCAGTCATGGTATCGAAGGCAGAGAGAGTGCTGTTCATTCACAATCCCCACCTTCAATTCCTGCCGGTGCAAGAATCGAACCGGCAACCTTCAGGTTACAAGCCCGACTCCCTAACCATCAGGCCACGACTTCCCCGTTTAACTTAAATGTCCACTTAATCTTTAATATCTGGCCATTTCTTTACAACAGAAATGCTACAGACTCTGTAATTTCTTGAATATGTGGATATCAAAATGTGCGAACTTAACAGTGAACTCTAGAACAGAGGAAAAACTCACCCTTCGTTTATTTCTTCAGGTGGATAAGTACCTGTATCACGTGCGACTGTCGGATGAGAACCTGATGGATGTGTCCAAGCGCTTCAGGAGAGAGATGGATAAAGGACTGGGTCGAGACACAAACCCCACCGCAGCCGTCAAGATGCTCCCCACCTTCGTCCGCTCCACACCTGATGGCACAGGTGAGGAGAATGAGATTGTGACATGCACAGATGATGAATGCATTATCAAAATAGCCTAAGACATTCAGGCTTTGCCTTTCATAATCCCATAACGTATCTGGACACTTAAGCCGCACTTAGAAATGTAGGATGATTTCAGGTAAAATAGGCCACTTTTAGATCAATTTTCAAAAAGTGGCCCAATTGAGCTGAATTTATTGAATTTCAGGCCATTTGATATGAAAAGATTCTCTAGCGACACCTGCAAAAACAAGTAATGCTACAGCTTCACTTCTCCTGTAATTTATTTCTGTGATGTGCAGCTAAATTTTCAGTATCATTACTCCAGTCTTCAGTGTCACATGATTCTTCAGAAATCATTATAATATGCTGATTTGCTGTTCAAAACAATGTTGTCAATGTTGAAAACTGTTGTGCTGCTTATTTTTTTTTTTTTTTGAAACTGTAAACCTATTTTTTTTCTAAAAAAAATGCAGAATTTTTATATATATATAATATAATATAATATAATATAATATAATATAATATAATATAATATATTTAGAAAATGAATTAAAATTCATTTAATGCATCCTTTTTGAACAAAATGTATTAATTTCTTTTAAAACTAAATCTTTTGAACAGTGTTGTGACCAAATACAGTGATTTGAATAGTTATACATTCTGTTAGTGAAAGTGCGTGGAATTGAAACCCTTACACGGAGGTCATGCTGAAAACTCGTTTACTTCAGAAAAAAAAGGAAAACAGCGACAGGAGGACATGACAAGGTTAAAATTGTAAACAACGTTCTCAGCACACTTAGTATGTACTTCTATTCAGAAACAAAATAATTATTCTGTAACAAAAGTTACAACATCCTCCCGCCCAATGAACTAGGTTCATCAATACTTATTCTAAGGATGTTTCATTAACACAATTCTAAGGGATATATAAGTTGCACAGGTCTTCTTAACACACTGCCTGATGAAGTACGAATATTGCATGAGCGCACCAGGCCATCACGTCCTGAATTCAGTTTTTCAATTGTTCCCATTTTCCAAGTTTGACGAGGTACCTTGTCTTCTCCAATTAGGACAGCATCACCTTCCTTCAACATAGTAGCTTTTATGAAATCACCTTTATGCGCTGACTTTAACTCCAGCAAATTGTCCTTACGCCAACGGTTCCAAAAGGTAGTCAGGAGTCTCTGTCTGTATTTCCATCGGTGAACAGCATGATCTTTGGTTAGATTTGAGGAAGTATACTCTGAGACCACAGTTTTGGGTGGCAGAGAGGTTAGTCTTTTTCCTATCAAGAAATGTGAAGGTGTTAAAGGTTGGGGCTGTGTATGTATGAAAGCGGTCTAGAATTCAGAACTGCTTCCACTTCTGTCAATATAGTAGTCATCTCTTCAAAGTTTAGTGAGGCTTTTCCCAGGATCTTTTTCAGACAATTCTTTACTGATCTAACAAGTCTCTCCCAAAAGCCTCCCCACCAAGCAGCACGCTCCACAGTAAATTTCCAAGTAATAAACCTTGAAGAAAAGAAATCCATAAGCTCAGAGATTTTAAAGGACTTCCACAGTTCTTTCAAATCTTGGTCTGCCCTTTTGAATGTTTTTGCATTGTCCGAGTATATTACTTTGCACAGATCTCTTCTTGCTATAAATCTTTTCAGAGCGAGGAGAAATTTCTCTGTGGTCTGATCTGACACTAATTCTAAATGCACCACCCGAGTAACAGCACATGTAAAAAGTGCAATGTATGCTTCATTTGATTTGACGTATAAGGGGCCAGCAAAATCCACGCCAGTAATTTCAAAGGGTAGCGCTTCAGTAATTCTATCCCTTGGTAGAGGCGCAATAGTTTGCTGAGCTGGTTTTGCAGTTAATCTTTTACAAACATGACAGTGTCCTACAATTTGTTTCAGAAGCTTTTGACCACGTAAAATCCAATATTTCTCTCTCACCTGAACCAGTGAGTCTCTTACTCCTGAATGCATCACTGTTTCATGACAACTTTTAACTAGCAATTCAGAGTATCTTTGCTTTGTGGGGAGCACCCATGGGTGCCACTCTCGGAAACTGAATTCAGACTGTTGCAACCGTCCTCCTACACTAATGAGTCCATCCTTTTCTAAGAACGGTTTCAAATCTTTAATTTTAGAGTCCTTGTCAACCATTTGACCTAGTCTGAGTAAATTTATTTCCTTGCTGAAACTCTGCTTCTGAGTTATCCTTATCCAGTATTTTTCAGCTGCATGTAACTCTTCTGTTGTGAGTTCACCTTGGATTTTGCATCTGGATTGAGCATTGTTTATGAACCTTTTTATCCATGCTGTTATTCGCAGCACTGTTTTCAGTCTACTATATTTCATTAAATCCAAAAGAGGTTCTGTTGATACAATGCACGGTGAAACTGCACGGTGACCTGAAGTTTGGATCTTAACTCAATGTTCATTTCCGAAACACAACTTTCTTCAGGCTCTTCCGGATGATCAGGAGCTAACGATGCTGGGCCGTACCACCAGAGTTTACTGTGTATGAGTTCTTCTGCACTCTTTCCGCGGGTAGCTAAATCAGCTGGATTGTTTTTTCCGTTACAACGTGACCACGATTCTGGATTTGTGAGATTCTGAATCTCAGCTACTCTATTAGCTACAAATGGTTTCCATTTTTGTAAAGAGCTCTGAATCCAATGTAAGACAATTACTGAATCTGTCCACATTTGAATTGGATGCTTTTCCATCTTCAAGGGACGAAGCAGATTATGTCCTATTCTAGCTCCAATTAAAGCTCCCATTAGCTCTAAACGCGATAAAGTGAGCTTCTTCAAAGGAGCAATCCTTGCTTTTGATGCTACAAAACTGGTTACAGTTTCTCCACTTTCATTTTTGCCCTGCAAGTATGCAACTGTACTGTATGTCTTTTCACTAGCATCACAAAACACATGCAATTTGTGTTTCAATGTTAGGTTGGATCTCAATTTCATACCACCTTGGTATAGCTATCAAGTGAAGCTGGGGCACTTCAGAACACCACTGGTTCCACACTCTTGTTAAATCTGGAGGTAACTGGTGATCCCAACTAAGTCCCCTTTCCCACATTTCCTGAAGAAGACATTTCACTCTAATAGTGAAGGGAGTCAAGAACCCAATAGGATCAAAAATGCGGGACGATGTTTGCAACACATTTCTCTTTATGTTGCCCTTTCCCTCTAAAACACTCAACAGTTGCTTGAAATCAAACACAAAGTCATCACTTTCTGGTCTCCATACTAAACCTAATACTTTTAGCACATTTCCACTGCTATTTGATACCAGGTTTTGCTCCATTTCAATTCCTGCCCATCTTGCTCTCAGTTCTGATGAGTTTGTCACCCATTTACATAGTTTCATTCCTGCATCTAGTAGGATGTCTCTGGCAGATGTGGAAATAGTGTAAGCCTCGTTCACATCTCGAGAACTTACTATAAAATCATCCACATAAAGCGATTCTCTTAAGGCTTCCACTGCCTTAGGCTGTTCTGACTCCTTTTATTGAATGTGGTGTCTTAATAGTTGCAGCTAATAGGAACGGGCTTCGAGAAACTCCAAAAACCACTCTACACATTCGCATAATGCACAACTCATTTTTAGTGTCATCAGATGGAGGATCATGTTGCCACAGAAACCTGACAGCATCCTTTTCCTTTTCTGCTAGAGCAATCTGCAAGAACGCTTTGGGGATGTCAGCAGTGAATGCAATTTTGTGCAATCGGAACTTGATAAGCACATCTAGCAAATCAGGATTCAAGTTTGGTCCAGCGAGCAAGCAGTCGTTTAGTGATGGCCAACCCTCCTCGTGTGAGGATGCATCAAATACTACCCTTAGTTTAGTTGTTGTTTTGTCTTCTCTAAGCACAGCATGGTGTGGCAAATAGTATTCAACAGTATCTGTTTTTTCTGCTTTCAAGTCAGTTACTGGAACATCTTCACAAATGCCTTGCTGTAAATAGTCTTGTATTACATCTCTGTATTTTGTGAAAAATGTTACGTCTGCTTTTAGTCTTTTCTGCAACCTTTCAAACCTTTTCTTAGCCACGCTGAAGTTGTTTGGTAGTTCTGGTTTATCTGGTTTCCAGGGTAACTCAACTTGATAATGTCCATCCTCAAAGGTTACTGTCTGGTTAAAGTGTTGTACAGCTTCCATTTCTTCTGGACTTTCAGCGGTCTTGTTCAGTATGCCCAAAGACTCTACTTCCCAAAAGGCACGCAACTGTTTTGAGATCTGTACATCATCTTCTAAACAAATTTGCATGCATGTTGTGTCTGTTACACTAGACATGGGAATTGGTCCTTGTACCGCCCATCCAAAAATACTTTCCAGGGCTACAAGAGATTCTGTTAATCTCTCCACTTTTCCTGACACCACTTGCCAGTAATGGTCTGCTCCTATTTACACTGAAAGCTCAGAATCATTAGTGTCCTCTGAGAGAAAATCTGCAAGTTGCAGACCCTTAGCTTCTTTTGCACATGTTCTCCAGGAACTTTCATGACAGCTGTACAGACTTGAGGAGTTCCAATTGCTGTGATTTCTATTCTTTGATTCGTATTCCATACACTTTCAAGTGTCAACTTCACAATGTTACGTTTCTCAATTACAGGACACTCAGCCCCGAAAGTGTGAAGATTCAGCTTCTCTCTATTTAGCACTGGTAATTCTAGTGCCTTCACTAGACTCTCTTGCACAAAACTTCTTTGACTGCCTCCATCCAACAAGCAACGTACTAATTTTCTTCCTAATTTTCTTGACACACTACAGCTTCAGAGCTAGTGTTACTATCTTCTGCACTGTCATGATTAACATCAGACTGCTTGTCATTTTGCTCACAGATGGACAAATGATGCTTACGTCCACACTTAGCGCAGGAAATTCCCTTTACCCTACAAAATTTATGTGTTTATGTCCTAATCAAGCAAAACATTTTTCCATTTTTTTCAGCTTGTCTCTTCGAGCTGACACTGAGTATTCAGAGCAATTTTAAGGCTTATGATTCCGATTCTCACAATATACACAACCTTTGGGAACATGACTAGCTGTGTGCAGGGCAGCTGCAGAAGACATTGTCCATTTCTTGAGCCTTGGTTCATGAATCATTTCAGAATTGGTGAAAGATCTATTGGTTAATGGCCTGTCCTTCTGATTTAGTAAGTTGCAGTGCTCTCTCTGTACTTTGCACTTGCTTTTGTAGAAACTGAATAAGCTCAGGCACTTTCCATTCACCTTCAGAGTCCAACTGAAGCAATGTCCTCTGGCATCAATTGGAATAACACTGGACACAATAGACTGCCATACGTGTCACATGGAACACCCAGAGATTCCAAACTCCGAATTTGAATTTCACATTCATCATATAAACTTCTCAGGGCCTTTATGTCTGACGATCTCTTTACAGGAGTCAAATTAAGTAATTTTGACACGTGAGCACTGATGATGATATCCTTCCTTCCAAATCTATTCTGTAACAGCTCAATAGCTGTGTCGTAATTAGTGTCTGTTAGAGTGAGCCCTGAGACCGCATTTGCGTTACATCAGCTAGGTATGTTTTCAAATAAGCTAATTTCTCCTCCTTACACAGCTCTGCGTTAGAATGAATGGCGGCTTCATACTGACTCCAAAACTCCTGCCATTTGCTTATTTCTCCGGTAAACTTCTCAATAACTAATCTGGGTATCTTGACAGACTGGGTTTCTGGCGATCTGTCGTGACTTGCATTGACATTTCTGACCCGTTCACTCTCTTGATCGCGCTGTCTCTCTATCTGTCTCGTTGCACGGGATTTCCTCGCAGTAATGCGGTCCTGGTAATCCAGCGTGCTATCTCCCTCTCCAAATCATCCGTGGGAGTTTCGGTTTCGATGCCTCGATCAAGATCCGCTAAACTGTCCTCCTTCGTCGATAATATTGAAAGCAACTCTCGCAATTTATCACAGCTTTACCAGTCTCCTCTTCTAGCTGCGGATCGTTCTCCTCTTCTTTTTCATCCACTCGAACTGTTCTGCCATCTTTATTCAATTCACTTTCACTTCTAAATTCCATCTAACTCCGAGATTCTTATTTCGCAACTATTCCGTCATGCTATCCCGGGTTTCGGCACCAAAAATGTTTGTGAAAGTGCGTGGAATTGAAACCCTTACACGGAGGTCATGTTGAAAACTCGTTTTCTTCAGAAAACAAAGAACGCAGTGATAGGAGGACGTGACAAGGCTAAAATTATAAACCACGTTCTCAGCACACTTAGTATGTACTTCTATTCAGAAACAAAATAATTATTCTGTAACAAAAGTTACAACACAAACTGAGCAAACATTTTAAGTTTTGCTTAAAAACGTTACGCCCAATATTGTGATGTCTAATGTAATGAAATTTATGTTTTTAAGAGTTGCTTAAATTTCAAATTTCTTAAGGCCTTTGTATGTGAACAACATTTATTCAGAATTAGTGCTGGGCAACAATTAATTGCGATTAATCGCATCCAAAATAAGTGAAAATAAGTTTTTGTTTATATAATATATGTGTGTGTGTGTGTGTGTGTGTGTACTGTATATATTTATTTTGTGTATATAAACACACATACAGTATATATTTTGAAAATATTTACACTTATTTATATTCATATAATTTATATTATATATAAATATATTTAATATTAACAACATTTTTCTTAAATATATACATGCATGTTTGTGTTTTTATATATACATAAATATGCATAGTACACACACATATTATGTAAACAAAAACTTTTATTTTGGATGTGATTAATTGCGATTAATCATTTGACAGCACTATTCAAAATACTTCAAATTCCTAATATTAATGAGAATAAAACAATAAGCGAACAGAGCGTGCGTGTAATATTGTGAATTTAAAGCGTTTGTATCCAGCGGGATTCTGGTTCCATGCAGATCAAGTCAAGGGTGGAGGTAGATTGTTGTCAGCATCCTATGAGACACACATTGTTCTGTTCCTGAAAGTGTTGTGTTCTGTTTGTTGTGAGATGAAGAGATGATTGATCTGGCTCTCCAGGTGTGGTATTATCGTCGGTCACTGTTGGTGGGTGTGTGTGTGTGTGTTTTTCGCAGCCTGATGCTGTCAGTAGTGTCTGAGGGAGTTTTACTGTTCACGCAGGATGAGACACTGTCTCAAGCGGAGTGTGAAAAGAATAACTGTACTCTGGTTCCTGGAAAGAATGCCAGCACACAGAAATGCAGTCACGTGGGAGTGAGCCACAAAGCGCTGCGGGGAAGTGTTGCCCAGAGAATCATACTGGTCTGTGAGAGCAAGATGGATACGAGTCCAAATGGATGTTTGCCATCGCTGCTTAGTCAGGGACTTGTGATGCAGCAGTCGAGATGCTCGTTTGCTCAACTTTTGCTTTCTCATTCAAGGGTGCTTGTAGATTTAAGCAGCTTTCTTCTCGCAAAACAGTTTGTGTATCATTTTAAATCTGTGATAAGCTCTTATATTAATGACATGACAGATGGAATGAGATGAAAGTCACGAAAATAAGCTATATGAAAAGTATTTTTTACTCATTTTAAATCTAAGTATGTCATATAAGGTGTATTTTAGGTCATACAAGACTTACACATGGATATTATTTATTAAAAGGTGAAGAACCACCATCATGCCTTATTTGCCAAACTAAAATGACTGTGAAGCATATTTTATTAGATTGTGCTGTTTTTAATGTAAATAGACAATGGTTTTATTCAGAGGTGTGTTTAACTGATTTATTTAAAAATGTATCACCTGAATGTATTTTAGATTTTTTGTCTAGCGTAGATCTGAAGTGTCTTTTAGAACTCTTTGTTAATTCTATACCTTGTGTAATTTATTTTGAGGTCGCCATGAAAATAGCGTTTATGGCGTTAAAAAATGAATGAATGAATCATTTTAAATGAGTTCTCATGGTTGCGTGCATGATGCCTGCACTAAAAAATAACTTGTAGGATTTACTTTAACAATTTGCATCAACACATTTTAAGTAAAGTTTACCCCTACTGCTCTATACAGTGCACTTACTATTGAAATTAACATTCATAAAGAAATTAAATATTCCATAATTATACAGTATATATACGTTCACATATATAATTAACTTAGGTATGTAGATTTTAAGTAAATTTAACAAAGAAAATAAGCAACTTTAATTTTTACTTTGACAGCTTACTTGGCAATACTTTGATTTTATTTAATATAGCACCTAATTAAACCATGCTTTTAAAGTGTTTGTTGCTTAGAAACATTTAAGTAAATAATACAATAGATATCATGTAGACACCATATCTACATAATTATTAATGCTCATCTGAACACGAGACTTCAATACTTTGTACGCAATACACAATGACGGTGACATTTTGTGGTTCATTTTTGAGCATGAATTTGTCATTTTGAGGAGAAAATGAGCTCCAGATGTAACAAAATCGCAAGTTACTAAACCTAACAACAAAAGCAATGATAAAACAGTGTAAATACAGCTGGAAAACAGCCAGAAAAATCAACCTTATTAATTATTCATGCCCCAGTGCATGATGGGAACACCACTATTAATTTTACACTTTAGCTTGAATTGAGTACCAATATAGAATTTACTTTGTTACTGCTTGAACTAACTTTTTCATGTAGAAATTACATTTGTTTTTCTGTAGTATTTACTTAACCACAGAATCACTTAGAATTGTTATCCACAGGATAAGAAGTGTGAAGGTCTTGTCTGCTCACACACATCTGCCCTCACCTTGTTAGTTCAACAAACGCTTTCTGAAAGGCTTTTGAAAGTGGAAAGTCAAGCGTGTTAGGCATAGAAAAGCATGCAAGGGCTAGTTCTATAGAGGTCATATCATCATGAGAAAGCAAAATTGTAACCTCACTGTGAGGTTACAGAAATGTGAACTTGCTCTAAAAAGAATTATTGAAATCAATTTGAAACCGATTAGTACATGAACACAGAGACTGGATATGAACAGTGTTCAGAAACAAGGCTCGCCTGATCACAGGGAGGTAACTGCATTTTAGTTCCACATTAAACATTGTAACATTAGGATAATAAAGTGTTGAGAAACAAGTCAAAACACAATGTACAAGCACTGTCTTTAAACATGGATTATAGTGTGGGTGTTTGGCAATGGACTCGGGCTGGACGCTATTGGAAAAAACTGACATTGTGATATTCCTTTTTTTCACAATATACTGCCATATGAAAAAAATACAGCAGTTTTCACCAGATGACTTAGTTTATTTAGAAAGAATGAATCATGGGGTGATTTTGTTGGGAGGAGTCTGGCATAGAAAATGAAAAAAATAAAAAATGCACTGCCAAAAATTTCACTAGCCCTGCCAGAATATATAAATATTTTTCTATATAATCTATATATAATATATATAATCAATTTTCTCGTTTTTACTTAACATGGCTTATTAAGACTCTGCAGAAGAGCCCATAATATGAACGCAGCACGCCAAGTTTAGTGTTTACCTCCCACTGTAAAAATTGGTGATGTGCAATTATGTTAAAGCGATTTCTACCTTTAGTTTTGTTGGTGTAACCTGATATATATATTTTTTAATTTTTTTAAATGATAAAATTAATTTAGATGTTACCACATGAAGCACATTTTTAGATTATCATTACGCTTAACATGACTTAATGCATCAACACATTAAAAGACCAAATTCAGTATAGCTACGCCTTCATGAGGCAAGCAGATGAGCCCAGATTTGAAAATAAACGCACTTTAAGTGCTTTGTGATCATATTCTGTGCTCGTCTTCTAATTCTTCATCTTTATTAACAAACTGTATCCTATACTGGTTTTGATCCTTATTTATTTGTTTATGGATGAGAGCAGTGCTATTACAGTGCTGTTGTGTTTTCAGTAGATAGTGTTTATGACCAGAGAAATGCAAGAGAAAATTGGTTTTCCCTGCTGTTTGTTTTAGAACATTAAGCCATGTGGAGTTTTTCACATGAAGTGTTTTAGAATGAAAATCACTATGCATATTATAGCCTAGCCTATATAATGTTCAATAATAACAGCAAATGCATCAATGCAATGGTAATTCACCACATTCATTGCTGTTATATCAATTATACAAATGGGGAGATGGACTCAGTAGTACAATAAATCTTCTTACATTGTGAGAATGCTTTAGAAGAACATCCTCTGATGTTACTTTCCTTACAGCTTCATAACATTACGACTTTGTTTTTATAACTTTCACATATGCTGTGATGTGACGCTATTCTCCAAACTTTGACCATTTGTTGTAAAATATTCATGTTGCCAAGCTGAGATTCTCAAAGCATCACCACTATGTTCTTGTGATGCTGTCTTAATTCTTAAGACCTTCAGTTCTTTTAAGATAAATTTGTATTGGATTTGATTGTAGAAACGGGAGACTTCCTTGCTCTGGATCTGGGAGGAACAAATTTTCGGGTTCTGCTGGTCAAAGTGTCCAGTAATGGAAAGCAATCGGTGGAGATGGAGAACCAGATCTATGCTATTCCAGAGAACATCATGAGAGGCAGCGGGACCGAGGTGAGGAGTGTTTGTTTGCGTTTTTTCTTTCTTCAGCATTTACTGAACATGTCATATCCATATTTATGTTTATAAACCTGCCTGAAAAAGTTCTCATGCAGCAGAAATATTGGTTCATTAATAGCTGTGTCATATTTAAAGAGACAGTTCACCCAAAAATGAACATTCTGACTTCATTTACTCACTCTGATGTTGTTCCAATCCTGTATGACTGACTTTCTTTTGTGGAACAAGGAAGATATTTTGAGAAGTGTGTATACAGTGGTAGCCAATGTTAATCAAAAATAAAAACCTTTTTCAAAATATCATCTGGAACAGCAAATAAGTAAATGACAGAATTTAAATGTTTGGGTGAACTGTGCCTTTAATATATATATATATATATATGCTCTGCATAACAATCCAGCCAACCACAAATATATAGTAGTTTAAGCATAAATCTCATTTAGAGTTAGTAATCTGGATTCAAAAATTAAAAATTCCTTGATAATATTTTAATAATAATTAACATAAAATGTTTTCAAGCTGCAATGCATGCTGGGAACTTGTGCAATATTGTTCAATGTAAAATTGTTTGTTCAGATGACTCAATTTGAAAAGTTGGGAGAACATTTGGATATGTTGTGAACAAATACTTGAGTATCTAAGTAAGGTAAACAAAACTTTTGCTAGCGACATGTTTAGAGTATTTTTGTTCAGTTCACACAAAAAATGAAACTGACTTCTACTAGAAATTCTTTGTTCAGGCTACGTTTTTACATTAGTTAGAACTTTTCGAAAGCTGGATTTTTTTACAGTGTGGGTTTAACGTTTCTCTCATAATTCATTGTCATTACAGCAGGTAAGATTTACTGAATGCTTGCAGCACAGAAGACTGTCTGTGTAAAATTATCAGCTTAGACAAAGGCCAAATGAATGAACACATCGTGCATCATTTTTCTGTTGTAATGCACATTCTTTTTTCTACGCTTGATCACAGCTTGAACACTTTAGATCCTATAGAAGTATAAAACAGATGTGTTCATTTGTTTCATACTCTGATTGCATGCTAAGTATACTACAAATACATTTTTATCTTCATGTACTTAAAATGTCCTGCAATTGCACTTTTAGTGTACTAAACTGGTATACTTAAAGTCTGCTAAATTGGAACAACTAATTTTGTACTTAATGCACTTTAATTGTGCTGAAGTTCAACTAAAGATATACTTTATTGTGTTAAAGTGGAACTATTGCAAGTATACTTTAGGTACACTTTAAATATTTTGCATTTAAAGTCTGATTTTATTCAAAGATCATACAATCCTCATCAAAAGTGACATTAAAACACATTTTAGACTTAATATTAAGAAAAGTGCATTGTGCACAAGTAATATGCCAAGTAAAGTTTAATTATAATTTTTATCAGTAAGTCTCGAGTTATCTGTCAGTAAATATGTTAATAGATTTGAACTCTACTTAGTATGAAATAAATGTATTTTAAATATATTACTCTTTTACTAGGGTTGTGCTGAATGAAATGTGCATCTAGGTGGCTGGGAACTGAAGTAATCCTGGTGGAATCCAAACCAGTGTTTTCCCACAAACTTTATCCCCACTTCTCCGTGTTAGTGTGGTAGTTTCTTTTAGACTGTCTAGACTTCAGTCATTGCATTCGGCCACAAGAGTCCTTTATAAGTGTATAAGGTACAGTTGGAACCCAGCTGGCAGAAGATGATGAGTTGCACCTGGTTCCTCATAGCCCATGGCATTACTGCTTTATCATTTCAGTGTGTAATGCATGATGTGAGGAGACCGCGACACATATTGATTGTCTGTCCCCTTTTGGATGCTTTTCACTTTCAAGAGCTTCTCTGATGCATGTTTCCACTTTAGTTTAACCTGAAGAGCTGTTCATTTAAAAAAAAAAAACAATCATACCTGACATAATCTGTGCTTATGAATCTATAGCCTCTGAAAAACCTTATGCTAGAAAGATGAAAATAACACCTTTGGGCTAACTTCCCTAGTGAAAAATAAATATACAATAAAATGTATTTGAAATAATACATTTATTTCATATATATATATATATAATATTTTGGCACAGGACTCTTTAAATTGTAATGAATCCTTAATCTAAGTTAAGCAATGTATTTCAATCATGGTGTTAATCATGTCGTTTTTTCTCTTCATTTCCAGCTCTTCGATCACATCGCTGAATGCTTGGCTAATTTCCTTGAGAAATTGGGCATCAAAGACAAGAAGCTGCCTCTTGGCTTCACCTTTTCATTTCCTTGCCAGCAGACCAAACTAGATGAGGTGAGATGAGATGAGAAGGGAAACAAACACTAAAATTAGCAGCACTTCTGCAAGATTGTCATGTTTCCATGGTTGCCCTTATTTCTGTGCAGAGTTTTCTGGTGTCTTGGACCAAAGGTTTTAAGGCGAGTGGAGTGGAGGGGAGAGATGTTGTTGGCCTGTTGAGAAAAGCCATCAAGAAGAGAGGGGTGAGTGTCACGAGTCAGTGTGTCATGCTTTTACATTCATGAGCTATTGCTTTAATAGTCTTGTAATACAGTCCTAACAATGTGTGAAAGCTTCTGAGCTGTGTGTGTGTGTGTGTGTATTTGTATGTATATACAGTCAGGTCCATAAATATTGGGACATCGACACAATTCTAACATTTTTGGCTCTATACACCACCACAATGGATTTCAAATGAAACGAACAAGATGTGCTTTAACTGCAGACTGTCAGCTTTAATTTGAGGGTATTTACATCCAAATCAGGTGAACGGTGTAGGAATTACAACAGTTTGCATATGTGCCTCCCACTTGTTAAGGGACCAAAAGTAATGGGACAATTGGCTTCTCAGCTGTTCCATGGCCAGGTGTGTGTTATTCCCTCATTATCCCAATTACAATGAGCAGATAAAAGGTCCAGAGTTCATTTCAAGTGTGCTATTTGCATTTGGAATCTGTTGCTGTCAACTGTCAAGATGAGATCCAAGAGCTGTCACTATCAGTGAAGCAAGCCATCATTAGGCTGAAAAAACAAAACAAACCCATCAGAGAGATAGCAAAAACATTAGGCGTGGCCAAAACAACTGTTTGGAACATTCTTAAAAAGAAGGAATGCACCGGTGAGCTCAGCAACACCAAAAGACCCGGAAGACCACGGAAAACAACTGTGGTGGATGACCGAAGAATTCTTTCCCTGGTGAAGAAAACACCCTTCACAACAGTTGGCCAGATCAAGAACACTCTCCAGGAGGCAGGTGTATGTGTGTCAAAGTCAACAATCAAGAGAAGACTTCACCAGAGTGAATACAGAGGGTTCACCACAAGATGTAAACCATTGGTGAGCCTCAAAAACAGGAAGGCCAGATTAGAGTTTGCCAAACGACTTCACAGTTCTGGAACAACATCCTATGGACAGATGAGACCAAGATCAACTTGTACCAGAGTGATGGGAAGAGAAGAGTATGGAGAAGGAAAGGAACTGCTCATGATCCTAAGCATACCACCTCATCAGTGAAGCATGGTGGTGGTGGGCATGTATGGCTGCCAGTGGAACTGGTTCTCTTGTATTTATTGATGATGTGACTGCTGACAAAAGCAGCAGGATGAATTCTGAAGTGTTTCGGGCAATATTATCTGCTCATATTCAGCCAAATGCTTCAGAACTCATTGGACGGCGCTTCACAGTGCAGATGGACAATGACCCAAAGCATACTGCAAAAGCAACCAAAGAGTTTTTGAAGGGAAAGAAGTGGATTGTTATGCAATGGCCAAGTCAATCACCTGACCTGAATCCGAATGAGCATGCATTTCACTTGCTGAAGACAAAACTGAAGGGAAAATGCCCCAAGAACAAGCAGGAACTGAAGACGGTTGCAGTAGAGGCCTGGCAGAGCATCACCAGGGATGAAACCCAGCATCTGGTGATGTCTATGCATTCCAGACTTCAGGCTGTAATTGACTGCAAAGGATTTGCAACCAAGTATTAAAAAGTGAAAGTTTAATTTATGATTATTATTCTGTCCCATTACTTTTGGTCCCTTAACAAGTGGGAGGCACATATGCAAACTGTTGTAATTCCTACACCGTTCACCTGATTTGGATGTAAATACCCTCAAATTAAAGCTGGCAGTCTGCAGTTAAAGCACATCTTGTTCGTTTCATTTGAAATCCATTGTGGTGGTGTATAGAGCCAAAAATGTTAGAATTGTGTCGATGTCCCAATATTTATGGACCTGACTGTATGTGTATATATGTACGTGTGTGTGTGTGTATGAATGCATCAGCTGGATCTATTGATAGATTCTTACATCCAGCAAGGTTGCATTAAAACCGATAGATTATTTTTTGGTAACAGAATACTTTTCTGGTTCAAATAAAAGTTATTTAAAAAAAAATTGTAATAGTTTTTGCAAAGATATTAAGCAGCACAACTGTTTTCAACATTGATAATAATCCAAATGTTTCTTCATATGCAAATCAGCATATTAGAATGATTTCTGAAGGATCATGTGACACTGAAGACTGGAGTAATGATGCTGAAAATTCAGCTGCGCATCACAGGAATGAATTTATTTTCAAAATGTATTCAAATAGAGTGCTGATATTTTAAATAGCAATACTATTCCACAATATTACTGTTTTTACTGTAAACAAGTTTTCAAGTAAATGCATCCTTGGTGGGCATAAGAGGCATTTTCAAAAAAGAAAAAATCTTATCGCCTCAGACTTTTCAAATAAAAACACTTGTCCGATTCTCTTTTTTCAGCATTTTTAATTATGATCTGCTAATAATATTTATATGTGCATATTTAAAGTAAACCTCTAACTACTATACGTCAAAGGGCTGAAAGCACAGATTCATATGTCTTATGATTCATCACGTTATGCAAATATTCTAGACAAGTTTTATGTCCACATTTTTACATAATGTTTAAGATCTGAAAACAAAATAAATAGTTTTATTTACATGCAAGATTATTCTGAATGCTATTGATGTTTTGTCAGTTTCATAAGATATTTCTGAAGGACTTGAGTTTGTACATTACAGTGGAGAACACTGTCCATTAGCATTTCCATTCATCTCAAAGGCACTTGACCATCAGCACTTGAGCCAGTGATTTGAGTTCTGCCCTTGAGAACTGATGTGATGATGGTACCAGAGAAACAAGCATACTTTGAAGTGCTGCTCAATAGAGAAATAATTCAATTGAAATAATGGAAATAATATTTTTTTTTGACTTACAAATTAAAATAATATATGTATTATAATTATTAAATTATATGATTTAGTAGAATTATTGCTCAAATGTTTATTTTATTGTATTGTATTGTTTTTTTTGTTTTTTTTTTGTTTTGTTTTATTTTATTCTATTCTATTTGATCTTATTCTGTTCTTTTTTTTATTTTGTTTTATTTTATTCTATTCTATTTTATTTTATATTTTTCATTTCATTTTATTTATTTATTTATTTATTTATTTTTTTTTTTTTATTTTACGGACCATACTAACTAGCCAATCCTCAAGTTCATTTGATTTTAGCATAACCCAGTCAGATCACTGTAACATATAGTTTCCCTGCTTCGTTGCTTTGTTTGACATTTTGTGCTTCAGCTTGCTTCAAAACGACAAACAAGTTTCAACGTTGTATTTTTTATCTCCTCAGGACTTTGACATTGACATTGTGGCTGTGATCAATGACACCGTCGGCACCATGATGACCTGCGGCTACGATGACCATCACTGTGAGATCGGCCTCATCGTCGGTGAGTCACTGTCTTACATTTGCACTCATATGCAAGCTGAGATCAGTGGGAAATATCAGCCAGCGTGTCAAGAATATTGTCAGGTGTGCTTAGTGTGAATGAAAGGTGCTCTGTTCAAACATAGACCTTTTGTTCTGTCATTTGTTTTGGTTATTGGTTGTGGGAATATTAGAGCGCACATTTTATAGCCTGTTCAGTCTTATTATTATGGCCTAACAAAATGATTTTGCTGGCATCTTCACAATGCTAATTTTCACACTCCACTTATAGAACAAATTGTTTTGATTCATGTTCCCCAATAGTGTGTCAATGTGTGTAATTATAGAGGCTAGAGCAGATGTGCCCGAGCCTTTCACACAACTTTATATGCCATGCACAGCCTCAGTTATTACAGTCTCTAATTTGTACATAATTTTAACACTCTCTCACATTAGATGACAAATACAGAGCTAAATTTAAGTGGAAAAACAGCCAATGTTTTTTCAGAGCAAAAACAGCTGGAGTGAAGGCTTTTTCTTTTTTTTTCTTTTTTTTTTTTTAAGAAATTATTAATTATAGCTTCTATTTCAAATAAATAAAAAAAAAAAACTTCTCTTCATTAAAGAATCAAACTGTCATGATTTTCACAAAAAATTAGGCAGCGCCTGTTTTCAACATTGATAATAAGAAAACAATTTCTTGGGCACAAAATATACTGAAATTCAGCTTTGCAATCACATTAAATGTAATATATTACATTTAAAATGTATTAAAAATAGAAAAATGATTATATTAAATTGTAGTAATATTTACAATATTTCAAATATTGCGTATTTTATTTTATATGAAATGAAAGACAAATATTAAAATGTTTTAAATAACAGTTTTAATGCCCAATTGAAGTGTATAATGTGTAGGTAAAATGTTTATTAAATTGATATTTAGTAAATAATAGGAACTTAACATAACTAGAAGTCATGATTACTATCGTCCAAATGAAGAAAATCCTGTCTAGCTGAAGGCAGCTGGTTTATTTTGACTCATAAGTCAGTGTTAAGAGACTACAGTAGGCTTTACTTGTAGCTGGGTTAATAAAACAAGCTTACCCGAGGCTTACCTTGTCATTTCCCACTGAGCCAGACCACTGTTAAGTCTACAATTGAACATTGTGAAGATGTAATGAAGTAAATTCCCCTGCGTGCGATGTTGAACACAATATTGTAGGATTTTCAGGAATCTGAGTGCTTTTCACAGTGCTTAAAAACCAACAGGCTGTAGTTTCAAAGAGGAATTGCACTGCAGAATATTTGCGGTGCTTTGTTTGCATTTGCATTTATTGTAGAATATTAACAGAATAAAATGCATTGAAGAGAAAACAATAAAAATATTCCTTCCTGACATTACACGCCTTTAAGGCACGAGCTGTTTGCATCATCCACTATTATATTCTTAAATAAGCTTTGTATTTGACTCCCACACAGATAACGAAATAATGTTTCACAATCACAGAAGATGAACTGGCTGCGCTGCTCAAGTCTTTGTAAGAGTAATAGAGCAAAAGGCATGATGCATCAGCAGGCTTAGCTTCAGAACAGACCCACCCAACATGCATCATACCTTTGGCATTTTCTTGAACTTCCCAGTTTGTTATCTACTTTAGTAGTTCAAATACGCAAAGCAAAGACGGGCGATAACAGTCATTCTTATCACGGGACGTGATGATGGATTTGTACCACTTCACTTGGTTAGACATTTCAATTACTCTGGTGTCTTCTCATTGGATTAGAGACTATCAGATGATGTTTGTTTAAAGTATAGTTTATATGCAAAGCACAGCTTGTAGATGTGTTCTCTTTTAAAATACAGGTAAAGGAAATTTAAGTCCAAAAAGAAAATTTTGTCACTATTTGCTCTTCCTCGTGTCATTTTTTGTAGCTACTTTGCCGTTCCTTAACGTGATCCTAATCTTTCAAAAGCTCTCTGGCCTCAACATGCATTATGGCTTTTTCTTTGCAGGACAGATTTAGCACATTCACAGGCTTCATGCATAATGATTCATGTATAATAAAACTGAACTCTCTCCTTTCTTTTGTTGCTCGTGTATTGGCTGCTGCAGAGATGGAGTAAACTTTCTTTATAATAATTCACCACCAAAGATTCAACATTGCACTGTAGAGATACCAAAGCTCCTGCATACATATTTAATATGGTTGCACAAGCGTATATATCAGATTTCTTAATGCTACATCAAAACAGAAAATGAATTTGGACAAAGCTTGGGAAAGGAGGAGGTCATGGAATTTTAAATATTTGAAATTTCCAGGGCTCTCGAAAGTCATGAAATTGTAATACCGTGTTGAAAAGTTATGGAAAAGTATATAGCTAATGTGAATTCTGGTTATGCTCGGTATGGAGTCTCAAAGCTCAATCCTGCATTGAGCCACATTCAAATCTCAGGTCTTTTTTTTTTCTTTTTGTGGAGATGTTTATACATAAGTATGAATCTCCTATACATACAAATGGGAAATAATCTTCAGCAATCCCTTTGAAATTCTTTGAAAAATACTTATGCATTAATCATGAACTACTGGAAAGTGGAGATGTCATGGAAATTCATTGGTTAAAAAGGGTGGGAACCTTTTCTGAAGTGTCTCAGTTTGGGTCATTTCTCTTTAAGAAATGTTAACCACAGAACTTGAAAACCACTAGTTTAACACATGGCTTAAAAATAATAATAAATAAATAATAAATGCGGAAGAGGCTTATTTATACCCTTATGAGAAAAGTAAATATATAAAAATGTATTTGAAATATATTTATTTCATGCGAAGTCTACTACAAATACATTTACATATTTATGTACTTTAAAAAACAAACAAACATTGGAATTGTACATATAAAGTGTACTAAACTGGTAAACTTAAAGTTTTGTGCTTAATGTGCTTTAATTGTGCTGAAGTCTGACTGAATATATACTGTAATATATTTGATTGTGTTGATGAATGAATGAATGATGCATTTATATAGCGCTTTGTGTATTGTCGTACACCCAAAGCGCTTTACAATCATGTGGGGGGTCTCTCCTCAACCAGCACCAGTGTGCAGCATCCACCTGATGATGATGATGATGCGACGGCAGCCACAGCACAACAGCACCAGTGTGCTCACTACACACCAGCTACAGGTGGAGAGGAGAGAGAGAGAGAGAGATAGAGCCAATTCAGTGGATGGGGATTATTAGGAGGCCATGATTGACAAGGGCCAGTGGAGGGAATCTGGCCAGGACACCGGGGTTACATTCCTACTCTTTACGAGAAGTGCCATAGGATTTTTAATGACCACAGAGAGTCAGGACCTCGGTTTAACGTCTCATCCGAAAGATGGTGCTTTTTGACAGTATAGCGTCCCCGTCACTATACTGGGGCATTAGGACCCACACAGACCACAGGGTGAGCACCCCCTGCTGGCCTGACTAACACCTCTTCCAACAGCAACTTAGTTTCCCAGGAGGTCTCCCATCCAGGTACTGACCAGGCTCAACCCTGCTTACCTTCAGTGGGCAACCAGTCTTGGGCTGCAGGGTGATATGGCTGAGGAAATTGGAACTATTGCAAGTGTACTTCAGGTGCACATTAAATATCTTGCATTTAAAGACAAATATTATTTAAAAAATCATACAATCCTCATCAGTTGTGACATTAAAACACATTTCAGGCTTAATATTAAGAAACATGCATTGTGCACGAGTAGTACTCCAAATATAATTTTTATATCAGTCTCCAGCGATATGTTAGTATGAAATGTATTTTGTATAAATGTATTTTGAATATAATTGTATTTTGAATTTTGAAGATTTATATATAAATATAAAGCTGAATGAATAAGCCTTCCATTGATGTATGGTTTGTTAGGATAAGACAATATTTGGCCGAGCTACAACTATTTGAAAATCTGTAATCTGAGGATGCAAAAAAATTAAATATTGAGAAAATGAAGTTCTTAACAATGCATATTACTAATCAAAAATTAAGTTTTGATATATTTACAGTAGGAAATTTACAAAATATCTTCATGGAACATGATCTTTACTTAATATCCTAATGATTTTTGGCATAAAAGAAAAATGGATAATTTTTACCCATACAATGTGTTGTTGGCTATTGCTACAAATATACCTGTGCTACTTATGACTGCTTTTGTGCTCCAGAGTCACATATTACTTTTGGTAACACTTTATTTTAAGGTTTCCTTGTTACACATTACATGTACTATTTTAATAACAAATTCTGCATAATTACATGCAAGTAACACTAAGCCAAAGCCTAATCCTAACCCTAACCATATAGTAAGTACATGTAGTTAATTAATATTACTCAGTACTTATTTTTATAAAAATATAGCTTAACATAAAAGTTTAAAATAAAATAGCTTTTACTAATCTGCTGGAGTGACTCTCAGTTTCATGCTATAACATTTTAATTCATTTATTTGCATGAAACATTTTTAATGTGGGTGTAGTTATGGGTTTGCACGCAACATATAACGTCAAGCAGAATTTCCAGGAATCTTCAATGCAAACAAAGTGGGTGTGTTTATTTTACAGGGACAGGCACCAACGCATGCTACATGGAGGAGATGCGTCACCTGGAGCTGGTGGACGGTGATGAAGGGCGCATGTGTGTGAACATGGAGTGGGGTGCGTTTGGTGACGACGGTGCTCTAGACGACATCCGCACCGAATTCGACCGAGAGATCGACGCTGGCTCCCTCAACCCTGGAAAACAGCTGTGAGTGACAGTGCTGCACCTGACAGTTAGAGCCACTCCCAGGTTAAAAAAAAAAAAAGTATACTTGCATAATGTACTTAAAGTGCTCTATTATTAGCAACACCCTAACAACCACCCCTGGTAACATAGCAACCACATAGCAATACCCTAACAACCACCCTGAGTACCCTAGCAACCCTAACAACCATCCAAACCAACCTAGCAACCACATCATACTATAGCAACTGCATAGCAACACCTTAGCAACCACAGAGAAAACCCTAGCAACTGCATAGCAACCTCTTAGCAACCACCCATAGTACCCTAGCAACCACAAAGCAATACCTTAACAACCATACTGAATACCCTAGCAACCACATAGCAGCACCCTAGCAACCAGCCCAGGCACCTTAGCAACTGCACAGCAACACCCTAGCAACCACATAGCATTACCTTAGCAACCACCGCAGGTACCCTAGAAACACCCTAGCAACCGCCTTGAGTACCCTAGCAACCACCCTAGAAGCCACCACAGGTACTCTAGCAATCTGTTTTTCTATGTCTGTTCTTCTGATAGACTGTATTGCCTTCAAAACATTCAAACTTTAATCTTTAATACTATTAAGTATTTCAAACTACTTCAAACTGAAAACCTTCAAACTTCAAGCATTTAAAGCTTTTACAAAGTTTGTCTACGAACTTTACTATCTAGTTTTGTACTTAATATACTAAAAATGATTGTTTAGTACTTGCATTACATTTACATTTAGTCATTTAGCAGACGCTTTTATCCAAAGCGACTTACAAATGATGACAATGGAAGCAATCAAAATCAACAAAAGAGCAATGATATGCAAGTGCTATAACAAGTCTCAGTTAGCTTAACACAGTACACATAGTAAGGTTTTTTTTAATTATATAATAAAAAGAAAACAGATAAAATAGAAAAAGAATAGAGCAAGCTAGTGTTAGAGACTTTTTTTTTTTTTTTTTTTGCTTTTTTGTTAATTGTATAATAAATAAAAAGAAAACAAATAGATAGAATACAAAAAGAACAGAGAAGCAGTTAGTAAAAAAATAGAGTGCAAGTCTAAATGGGGCAAGTTTTTTTAAGAATATAATTAGAATAGAGAGTGCTAGAGTTAGAAGGTCAAATAAAGATGGAAGAGATGGAAGCTGATTCTTGAAGATGGCTAAGGACTCAGATTGAGTTGGGCAGGTCATTCCACCAGGAGGGAACATTACTTAAACTTAAGATCAACTAAGTGTACTCAACTGTGCTATTTTGGGACACCATGAATATGAACTAAAATGTGCTTTTAACATTCTATCTCTGTATTTAAAAAATGTATTCACTTACCACTTGTAGTACACATGAGTGTGCTAGTGTATAAAAGATGGGTTCAAGTGTTCTACAACTGGTAAGTAAATGCTTTTTTTAAATACAGAAATATGTTAAAAGCACATTTTAGTTCATGGTATCCCAAAATAGCACACTAGGGCCTGGTTTCACAGACAGGGTTTAGGTTAAGCCAGGATTAGGCAATAGTTCAATTAGGACATTTAAGTAGATTTTATAAACATGCCTTAGAAAAAAACAAAAAACAAAAAAAACAAAAAAACAAATAGTGGTGGGCATCTTGAGACAAAAAGGCACTGATGTATTTTAAGATCAGTTAGTGCAAGATTCTTTTAGTTCAGCTCAGACTTACATTTTAGTCTGGGATTAGGCGTAAACCTTTTTTTTTTTTTTTTTTTTTTTTAATAAATATATTAAGTACAAAATTAGTGCGTGAAAATAGAGCACTTTATGTAGTGTATTTTTTTTTTTTTTTTTTTTTTTTTTTTTTTTTTTGTAACCTGGGCTCCCCACAGGTCTTTTGTTGACACAAAAAGCCATTGAAGGCCTTTTCCCCAGAGGGTAGCTATGTCATCCGGGGGTCTACTAGGCAATTACAGAAGAAGGTAACGAGGTTACCTCGTCACAGGCATTCTTATGTACACATTCGTTCCTTGAAGGCAAGTGTGAACAATGTTAGGACGATCATATGTTCCTGCTGTAGTTGCTAGAAAGAGTCATTACATCAACTCCTATGCCATCATTAACTGTGCATTAGCCTAAACTCAGGGATCTCGAGGGTTTTAAGGCTGCAGCTCCTGACCCTAGTCATTGTGACTCCACAGGCTCTTTCATTTAAGAAGCAGCACTTTGAAAGCTCAGAATATGCAGAACTGTAATCAAATCCCATGATGCCTCGAGTGCTTGTTGCTGAGCTCTCTAAATGCCCTCAGCGGTGGAGTATGGCAATTGATTGCCTTATTGGATTTGCACATACCAATAATTCAGTAGCTCTGAAACCTCCTGCATGCTTTTCCCCCAGAGATCCCGGTTTCAGAAGATCAATGGGGATACGCTGTTTCTTTACAATTATAAGTCAATGTTATTGTTCTCTTGCATAATCTGCTCCCTGAGATGAGGAATGTTTAGACTATGACTAGATCGTGTTCTGCAAAATTTTTTCTCTTCCCATAAATAAGAACTCTAAAGCAATGTGGTGTTATGACCCTTTTAAGATGGTCTGGGGAAAAAGGAGTAAAACTGAGATTGTGGTAAATCTGTAAAATGATTGAGGCGGCAAGAGACAATGCAGGACAACAAACTGCCAACAAAAGTGATTTAATGTACAAAGTGAAAAGAATCCATAACTACAAAGTATATTTATAAAAATATAAATCAATAAAGAGACAACCAATATGTACAAATTTACAATTCAGAAAAAAAAAGAAAATGAACAAAAAGCTATGCAAACCAACCCAAGAGAAAGCGGACACTAGTGACGCCAAAAGAAAGAAAGAAACAAAAACAATTATACCTTATTTAAACCTCTAACCTAACTAAAAGTAGAAAAAGAAAATAAACCTTCAGCGCCAAGTGCCGAATACTTCCCTACTCTCAACTAACAAAACAAAAACATACAGGGGGTGGCGTTCACCTCTTACCTGGGGTGTCTATACACAGAGTTACCTAAATATTGCACAATGGAAGTCGCACGACATCTTTCCTATCCACCTTCCTCTTGAGTAAAGAGAAAACGTCAAAGAGCGTAAGCTCATCAAAGCTCAAAGAGCAACGCCATCCGAGTAACAAAGTAACAAAATAACCAAAAGAAATGGCAAATCAAAAAGTGGTAAGGATCAAGAATGTCAGAACAAAACACAAAGGATTTTGGCATAAACGAATAACAAATAAAGCAAAGCAAATCAAAACAAGTAAAGTGACAGCAAAAATCAGTGAGTAAATGAGGTCTTTCAGCGTCCTTTTATCTGCCGGCGGAAGCTTTACTGGCAGCGGATAGGTCGGCGTCACGTCGGTTAATGATGACTGACAGCTTCCTGAGCCAATCAGCAGTCAAGGGAGGTCGGCCTAAAAAGATCGACAGGGAAAGGAGAGAGAGCAAGCAAGAGAGAGAGTGAAAGAAAGAAAAACACAGGCACTCCCGCAAGGACATTTATGGACGTAACAGTGGAAAGAGATTGAAGTGGTTTTCATTAGTGTTGTACAGTAGAGCATAATGTGAACTCGTCGATTACTTACTGTACTTTTTTCAGTTTATTTATAGCAGTATATAGTGGAACATGGTCAAGGTTTTTATCTCCTTTTTTATTTTAGGGTGTTTTAACACATTACATGTACTTACTATTTTAATAACAATTAATTATGCTTATTTACATGCAAGTAACCCTAAACCAAACCCTAACATATAGTAAGTACATGTAATTAATATTACTCAGTACTTAAATGTATAATTACTCTAACAAGGACACCTTAAAATAAAGTGTAACCTTTTTCTTCATAATTGACAGGCTACAACAAATTAGGACTGTCAAAAAAAAAAAAAAAAAAAAAAAGAATTTCGAATATTCGTCGAATTAAAAAAAAAAAAAAAACATATTCGAATGCAAAACGTTGCATTCGAATTTTAGGTGTGTGTCAGGCAGCCTTATCAGTGGCACACGAGATGCGACGACGATGTCGCTGTCATTGCATTTTAATGCTTTTGTTAGCCTATCCAGTTGAAGCCACTAGATGCAGCGCTGCTTCGTTGTTCATTCAAAATATTGCGGAAAACAAGCGCATCAGTGTGGAGAAGATGTTGTTTACGGCGAAACTGAAACCAAGCCATTCACACAGAACACATATTTATCGCATTTTCTATAGGAACATCTATCAGCGTTGCACTCGCGTCTCACACAAGAGAGACGCATGTTTAGAAAGCCATGTAAAATTAATGTCAGTTCAACTTTTAAAAAACATGTCTCAATACTTTATGGCAGTTTTCCCCATCCCACTGCATGTCAAATTTTTAAATGAAGAAAGTAGCCTACTCTTTGTGATTGATTTTCGGTCATTTGTATTAAACTATACATACATGGTGCTGTTTTTTTTTCCCCTAATTGTTTAAGCAACTTTATTAATTATATATGGTTTATAAATATTATTTTAAACATTATGCACTTTTTTCAAAGATAGTTGTGTTATTTTATTACGCTTTGAAGAAACGTGTATAATATTTTGCTCGATACGGCCTTTTGTGGACTCAGGAGAGAAGCCAAAAGCTTTTTTCCCCCTAACTGAAATTATGCCTTTTAAATTTGAATATAATTGAAATTTTGATAATATTTAAGTACAAAATTTGAATTTAGCTTTTCAGTAATTTTGACAGTCCTACTACAAATCCGCTTACTTTCTTGTACAAATATCTTTGTATAATACCGTTTAAAAGTTTGGGGTTGGTAAGATTTTTTTCCACCTTTATTTAATTGTTTAATAATAATACAGTAATAATTTAAAAATCATATTTTGAAATGAATTTAAGATTTTTTTTTTTTTTTTTCCACAAATATTTCCTACACCCCTTATTACAGAGACGCCCCCTGAAGCAACCTGGGTTAAGTATCTCACTCAAGTGAATAATGATGATTGGGGATCTCTCCGGTTCATGGCAATATGCATCGTAAAATGCGTGTTCGCAACATGTTTATGGTAACATGCGTGTTCATCGTAATGTGTGTTCATCGTTACATACGTGTTCATCTTAACATGCTTGTTCATCTTAACATGCTTGTTCATCGTAATTTGTGTTCACCGTAACATGCATGTTCACCGTAATGCGTGTTCATTGTAACATGCGTGCTCATCATAACGTGTGTTCACTGTAACATGCATGTTCATCGTAATGTGTGTTCACCGTAATATGCATGTTCATCTTAACATGCGTGTTCACCGTAACATGCTTGTCCATCGTAATTTGTGTTCATTGTAATTTGTGTTCATCGTAACCATAGACTGTTTAAAAAAAAAAAAAAAAAAAAAAAATGTACGTAGTGTCCGTGACGTCACCCATAGGTTTCTGAAGAGCATTTTTATAGCTCAAAGTGCGCGGAGCCGGCCATCACCATCTTGGCAGTGCGTCACTCCCAGATAATCGAAAATGGGCAAAAAGGCAGGAGGTGGGTGGAGCTGGTTGCTGAAACCACTCAAGTGGCCATGCCATAAATTATGCAGAACTTTAAGGCTTAATATAATTTAAACGGATGAGTTTTTTTTAAAAATTCACCCCCCTCCCCTCACAGTTGTCATGAAGGGCAAAATTAGCTATATAGATCAAAACCACTTTTTGTACCAGGCTGTAAACAAACTTTTTTTCTGCTGTAAAGTTGGGCATTTTAACATGGGGAGTCTGTGGGATTGACTCCCTTTTGGAGCCAGCCTCTAGCGGCCAGTCAATGAATTGCAGTTTTCAAGACAGAGACTGGGAGGTTACCGCTTGATTGTAACATGCGTGTTCAACGTAACATACATGTTCATGGTAACGTGTTCATCATAACATGCTTGTTCAACGTAACATGCGTGTTCACCGTAACATGCTTGTTCATCGTAATGTGTGTTCATCTTAACATGCGTGTTCACCGTAACATGCTTGTTCATCGTAATTTGTGTTCATCGTAATGTGTGTTCATCTTAACATGCGTGTTCACCGTAACATGCTTGTTCATTGTAATTTGTGTTCATCGTAATGCATGTTCATCTGATCATGCGTGTTCATCATAACATGCGGGTTCATCGTAACGCGTTCATCGTAATTGTTCATCATAACATGCTTGCTCACTGTAACGTGATTTCATCGTAATGTGTGTTCATTGTAACGTGTTCATCATAACATGCACGTTCACTGTAACGCGTTCATCATAACGTGTTCACCGTAACATGCGGCTTCATCGTAACGTGTGTTCATCGTAACATGCTTGCTCACTGTAACAGGCGATTTCATCGTAATGTGTGTTCATTGTAACGTGTTCATTGTAACATGCGTGTTCACCATAACGCGTGTTCATTGTAACGTGCGTTCATTCTAACGTGTTCATCTTAACATGTGTGTTCATCGTAATGCGTGTTCACCGTAACGTGTGTTCTTTGTAACATGCGTGTTCACCGTAACATACTTGTTCATCATAATTTGTGCTCATCGTAACATGCGCGTTCACCGTAATGTGTGTTCACCGTAACATGCATGTTCATCGTAATGTGTTCACCGTAACATGCGTGTTCATCGTAATGTGTGTTCATCATAGCATGCACGTTCATCATAACGTGTGTTCACCATAACATGCACGTTCACTGTAACGTGTGTTCACCGTAACGTGCTTGTTCATCTTAATTTGTATTCATTGTAATGTGTTCATCGTAACATGCGCATTCATCGTAACGTGTGTTCACCGTAACGTGTGTTCACCGTAACATGCTTGTTCATCTTAATGTGTTCATCGTAACATGCGTGTTCATCGTAATGTGTGTTCATCGTAGCATGTACGTTCATCATAATGTGTGTTCACCATAACACGCGCGTTCATCGTAATGCGTGTTCACCGTAACATGCGTGTTCATCGTAACATGCGTGTTCACCGTAACATGCGTGTTCATCGTGCTCATCAGTCTGACTTTCTGTGCTGCATGTTTTGTTTTTGTGCAGGTTTGAGAAGATGATCAGTGGGATGTACATGGGCGAGCTGGTCAGGCTCATCCTGGTGAAGATGGCCAAAGACGGCCTGCTGTTCCAGGGACACACCACTCCAGATCTGCTCACCACTGGCCACTTCCAGACATCCTTTGTCTCTGCCATCGAAAATAATAAGTCAGTACCTTTTTGTGCTTGTGTTTCTTACTATACTAAAAAAGGGCAGCAGAAGTAAGCTAAAACTGATAAAGTTAATAAATAAAATGGCTAAGTCCTGTTTTTAAAGGAATAGTTCACCCAAAAATGAAGGTTTAATTTGGAGAAATGTAGCATTGCATCAGTGTCTCAGCAATGGATGATGCTCTGCAGTGGTTTGAGAGGACAACAGGGGGCAGACCTTTTCACTTATAGCGATATTATGGACAATTTTGGCCAGAAGCGATGATTTAAAGTTAAAATGGCTTAATGATGGATTTTTTTTCTTACAAACACGCAGCTTTTCAGCATTAATTGATGGACTTGAGTGGTGTGGATGACTTGTGGATTATTGTGATGTTTTTATCAGCTGTTTGGACTCTCATTCTGACGGCACCCATTCACTGCAGAGCATCCATTGCTGAGCAAGTAATGGAATGCTTCATTTCTACAAATCTGATGAAGAAACATACTCATCCTAATCTTGGATGGCCTTAGGGGGAGTAAATATCAGCAAATTTTCATTTATTGGTGAACTATTCCTTTAAAGTTGCCCTTTTCTCACAAATGACATCAGATGATTTTTTTTTTTGTGCAGTGCTACCCGTTATTATATTCTAGGCTATTTAATATTAAATAATCAAATATGTAATCATGATCATTCCCGTAATTTTTCCGAAAAATAATGTTAAAGCTTTTAGTTCCAAGGAAAAAAAAAAATAGGTCTAACTGTAATTATTATAATTTGCAATTTGCTTAGCTGATACGCGTAGTGTAAATTTATGCAACAGTGCCCTTTACCGGTCTCATATACTGTCATATTGAGTTACTGTGTTAACGTGTTAAACATGTTTAATTAATTGCTTACTTTAAGAGTCAACTTTGACTTTTCTGGTATACCATGGTACTAAAGTGGTATAACTCTGAAAATCCATGGTATACACTTGCAGCATTTTAAAAACATGGTACTTTTTTTTTGCTAGTTTTGAGATGAAAATTGATTCATTAATAACCTAAATGCTTTTTTGTATTATTATTTTGTGCAAAAAATTTATTTGAAGTGTAAGGTTAGAGTCTAGCATGTTAATGTTGAAGTTTTAAAAACAGAAAAAAAGGTTTGTGACAGTTTTTTGAATGCAGTAAGACAGTAGTAGTGTAACTATTCAGTGCTTTAAAATGGCAGTCAAGCCGCTTGCCTTTCAGCCTCATTAAACTCATCACGCCAACCAAAAACTGGAAGTCAGCGCAGACCTGTTTCACTTCATCAATTTAGTTCTCTCTCCTGCAAACCGAAAGTCGAGACGTCTGTGGGAGAACACCTGTGGTCTCAGCAGAAATGACACGCTTCTCAAAATTACTGGCATGGGCTTATCTTAATGTCAGAGCCGCTGCTGCTTCACAGGCTGAGCACATTGGTGCGATGAAAGAGAGTTAAACTTTTCCTGTGGGTTTAACATTATGAAACCTGTTCAGATATCAGCACATTTGTGTGTTAATTGAAATCTAGAACTATTTTTTTGTGAATTGACTTTAATGAAAATGTAATTAAATCAGAAGTTGAAGTAATAATAACAGCTTACACGCACGTTCTTGACATATCACATTTTCAAAAAAGATCAATTCTGAATTATTCTCGCCAAGAACATAATGCGTGTCTATGTATATCTACTTTGGCATTCAAAAAAATCTGAGACCACAAGTAAAAATATTTTTTCCTTATTACAGATGATGAGATCAGCATTACAATGTTTTTACATGTTTTAATGTCTTAGCATTTGATTTGATTTAACAAGAGTAGTATACAGAAACACAATTCACAAATCAGAATATTAGAATGATTTCTGAAGGATCATGTGACTGGAGAAATGATGCTAAAAATTCTGCTGTGAAATCACAGGAATAAATTACATTTTAAAATATTCAAATAGAAAACAGTTATTTTAAATAGTAAAAATATTATAAACTTTTACTATTTTTACTGTACTTTGGATTAAATAAATGCAGCCTTGGTGAGCAGAAGAGACTTCTTTAAAAAACATTAAAAATCTTACTGTTCAAAACTTTTAACTGTGTATTTGATCACAAAATACAATAAAATCAATAATATAGTGAAATAATATACATTTCTGATATATTTTAAAATGTAATTTATTTATGTAATGGCAAAAGTGAATTTTCAGAAATTAGAAATCATTAAAAATTTTGCTGAGTCTTTATTGACAATTTTAATAAATTTAATGCATCCTTGTGGAATAAAAGTTTAAGGTCTTTTAAAAAGATTTTACTGAACTTTCCAACGATAAAACTGTCCAAGAAACATTCAAAAATATGAAATTGAAGGATACTGAATTTTCTGCAATTAAAAAAATATTCAGCATTTATTTGAAATAGAATATTGCTGTAACAATGTAGGAGTCTCTATTGACAATTTTGATAAATTTAATGCATCCAAAGTTTTTGTCTTTTAAAAAGATTTTACTGACCCCACACTTTTGAACAATAAAACTGTCCAAGAAACATTCAAAAATATAAATAGTGAACTGTTTCATATCCTTAAGCTGATATTGATTCGAAGCTGATATTGATTCTCTCTCTGCTGCAGGAACAGCGAGGGTCTGGTGAGTGCGGAGCAGGTTTTGAGGGAACTTGGACTGGACCCGTCTCCGGAGGACTGCGTGGCCACACAGAGAGTGTGTCAGATCGTCTCTACACGAGCGGCCCATCTCTGTGCCGCCTCACTCGCGGCCGTCCTGCGGCAGATCCGGGATAACAAAGCCGCAGAGAGACTGCGTACCACTATCGGCGTGGACGGATCGGTCTACAAAAACCACCCACAGTGAGTCCAGAGTTCAGAACCTGTGTGCTTTTGGGGCACTACATGATTACCATAATATACAATGGCAAGCAAGCAATAGCAGAAAATAAATACAATAGAACAAAGACACAAATTAAATAAATACTGCTTTTCAGGTTATTCAGGTAGGTCTTAAAGAAATTAAGGTACAGAAATTTAATAATTACATGTAACATAACCCTGCAGTCTTCACTGTATAAATTAAATATAGATTAATCCTTATTAAAGTTACAAAAGTAGTTCAGTTAAGAGCAGTATGAGATTTTTTGACAGAGGTTTATTGTTAGTCTGCTTTCAATTTAAGCCCGAAAGCAAGGATCCAAGCATGGTTTCATTTACTGTATAAATATTGAAGTGTTTATATCGCTCGTGATACACTTCTTCATAATCAACAATGTGAACATTAATGTTGTTTATCTATCTTGTTAAGCTGCTTTTTACATTTAATTTATTATTATTATTATTATTATTCATTTATTTCTTTATTATAATTTGTTGTTTAATTGTATTTTAGAGAATATTTTGTCATTTTTGGTTGTATTTTGTTGTTATTTGTTTTTCTTGTTTCTTTAATTTTTTTGTTTTTGTTTTTATTTTATTTTTTTTTTGGCCTAATAACATCTGGCAAAGGGACTGCCAATGAAAACTAGCCTTCAGGCTAATTTGGGTACATTTACATTCATGAATGTTGATTAATGTACACTGTCCCTTTTTGTGAAATAAATAAATAAACATACATATAACAAAAAGAAAACAAGATGATAGAATAGAAAAAGAATAGAGAAAGCTAGTGTTAGAGGCCTTTTTAAAAAAGAAAACAAGCAGTTTGAAAACAAATAGAGAGTGCAAGTGTTAGAGGGTCAAGTCAACAAATAGATCAAATAGAATTAGAATAGAGAGTGGTAGAGTTAGAGGGTCAAATAAATATGGAAGAGATGTGTTTTTAGCCGATTCTTGAAGATGGCTAAGGATTCAGCTGCTTGGATTGAGTCGGGCAGGTCATTCCACCAGGAGGGAACAGTTAATGTAAAATGTTGTGCCTCTTTGGGATAAGTGAAAGTGAAAGTCGTGACGTATTGTCAAGTATGGTGACCCATACTCGAAATTGGTGCTCTGCATTTAACCCATCCAAGTGCACACACACAGCAGTGAGAGTCCAAACGCACACACACACTGTGAACACACACCCGGAGCAGTGGGCAGCCATTGCTCCAGCGCCCGGGGAGCAATTGGGGGTTCGGTGCCTTGCTCAAGGGCACCTCAGTCATGGTATCGAAGGCAGAGAGAGTGCTGTTTGTTCACAATCCCCACCTTCAATTCCTGCTGGTGCGAGAATCGAACCGGCAACCTTCAGGTTACAAGCCCGACTCCCTAACCATCAGGCCACGACTTCCCCTTAATAAACAATAAAGCAACATTCACTTGCAGAACGCAAGCTTCTAGAGGCACATAAGTCTGAAGTAATGCATTTAGGTAAAGGGATGCAGAGCCAAAGGTGGTTTTGTAGGCAAACATTAATGCCTTGAATTTTAAGCGAGCAGCTATTGGTAGCCAGTGCAAATTGGTAAACAGAGGTGTGACATGCGTTCTTTCTGGCTCATTAAAGATTCGTCTTGCTGCCGCGTTCTGGATTAATTGTAAAGGTTTGATAGAACTGGCTGGAAGACCTGCCAAGAGAGCATTGCAATAGTCCAGTCTGGACAGAACAAGATCTTGAACAAGGAGTTGTGAACCACCTTGATGTTGAATAAAGCAAATCTACAGGACCGGGCAGTTTTAGCAGTGTGGTCTGAGAAAGTCAGCTGATCATCAATCATAACTAGAAGGTTTTTGGCTGTTTTTGAATGAGTTATAGTTGATGTGCCTAACTGGATGGGGTGAAATTGTGATGAAACGATGGTTTTTATGGAACCACAATTAGTTCTGTCTTAGCAAGGTTGAGTTGAAGGTGATGGTCCTTCATCCAGCAAGAAATGTCTTTTAGACAAGCTGAGATCAACACACACAACATAATTGTCTCATTTGTCACATAATTTGTTTTGTATTCTCCTGCCCAGGGACAGCAGATGATATTTAGCTCTGTAGCTAATTCTGGGGCAGATTTCTGACTGTCTATTGTCCTTGTCAAATAATGAATTAAATAAAAAAATAAATAAATAGATGCGAGCAGGTATCATTGGATCATCAGGATGGAATGAGAGGTAGAGTTGAGTGTCATCAGCATAGCAGTGATATGAAAAGCCATGTTTCTGAATGACAGAACCTAGTGATGCCAGAGAAGAAAAGCGGTCCAAGAACTGAGCCCTGAGGCACAAAATCAAAATTTTGAAACATAAAATTTAGATTGTTCACCAATACTGTAACTAAAATTAGACTTTACCAGTTGTTTAACGGTTAAACTTGTCAAAAGTCCAAGTGAACTGTAGAGACGAGCATGTGAAGAGTAATGAGAGAGAGAAAGATCAAAATAGCTCTGCTTTGCTAGGGTTCGTCACACTTACCAGCTGTTTTTCCTGGAATCTCACTCTGTCTTACTTCCCGACTGAAAAAGGTGACAGGCTAAAACCTGCTGTTTCTCTTCATTTCCCTGTAATGCATTGAGAAGAAAATGGAGTGATTGCAACTTGAGATGTGACTTCAGCCTGTAAATGTGTATTTGTTGTTTTTTGTTTGTTTGTTTGTTTTTTGCAGGTTCTTTTGTGCAGCTTCAGAAGTTAATCTTGAAACTGAGATTTACACAGATTGTTCTTTCTGCTCTTTTATGTCTTATTACTAAATTAAGTGTTTGACAAAATTTGTTTACATACTGGCCAAGAATAATTACTGGCATCATTTTAGATCAGAGCAAATGAGGACGACGGCTTTTCAGTTGATTCATAAACTTGCTGCTGAGAGTCTGATTCTTCCTGGATGTTGTCAGAGAGTTTAGCAAGGCCATAAACGCAGCGGGGAGTTGAATTGCTAGGGCTTTTAACAACCACCTGCTGAGACACGGCTTCATGCATCGATTCCCTCAATGACTATGGAAATTGATGACTGAAAAATGGCTGAAAAATTAGCTAGTGATTGTCTAAAGGGTGCTGTGCAACAATATCGATAGAGGAGAGTCTGGTTATATTGGATCAGCGCTATATCTTAGATTTTCTGATCATGTACGTGCATTTATATGGCTTGCAGACTTGTTTTTGTGACATTTGTTTGCAAATTCTGCTTGTCAATCTTTTAGACTTGCCAGCTGGAAAAAAGATTGATGCTGAGGTAGACTTGGTGCTTTCAGTTGGTTAAAAATTACAAAAAAAAAAAATTAATGTTATGAATGTTGTAATTTTTTTTTTTCTGCAAAATGTATATTTATTTATATAATTTAATCTATCTATCTATCTATCTATCTATCTATCTATCTATTGATGTGTATGTGTATATATGTATGTATATATGTATATGTATATATAGATATATAATACACACACACACACATACATGCATACTTCTAATCAGAGCTGAGTAGTTATTAGGGATGGGAAGATTCCCCGATTCGCTCGGTGCATCGGCACAAAAAGTTAACAATGTGATGCATTACTTTAAAAAGTGTGCATCGGCTACAAGTTGGCATTTATCGTTTCTAACATATTTGCATCGGTAAAAACCGATTTATTTATATATAATTACTAGTGGATGCGCTATACTTTTATTATTTAGAAAGTGACCAATAGTCTGTGACCAATATTTTATATGTAGATTGATTTCTCCTCTCTAAACTGTTTCTCAAGCGCGTTCTCTCATAGCCGCTGCGCGTGAATATGAAGAATCCCAACACCACGGAGACCCGAGGAAAAAACTGGGATTAAAGAGCTGATAAAATGTAAAAACTGTAACTTGAATGCTATGTAAGTCGCTTTGGATAAAAGCGTCTGCTAAATGCATAAATGTAAATGTAAATGTAAAGTCCAAAACCTGACTTGAAATAACCTAACAAATCAATCAGGGCTAAAGCGGTTCCATAAATGGCAAATTAAGTTCACACAATCTCACTAATTTGTGCACGCTTATTTTTAATCAGATCTATATTGTCGATCATGGATCAAATCGATCCATCATGACAAACAGCGAATATATCTGTGCTATTGAATGCATTTGAGACGTTGTGTTTTCCTCAGTGCATAACTGACATGTCACGGGTATATTGTTCATCTGTAAATGTCAGAAAGTCATGCAAACATATCTATTTTGTGTCAGGAGTCAGGAGTGGGCGAGACACGCGAGAGCAACGAGCGCTGCTAAACAGACAGAGCGCAATCGAATAGGAGCGCAATAATTCTGAGTCAAAAATAGATATTTTTAAGGTTTATATTTTAAACCTACATATAAGTGTATTTTTATGATAGCAGTAACTGTGAAGGGACTATTGTAATAGGTAAATCAAATGTTAGCTATACAGTCCTAATTACTAAGCTCAAATGAGTTAATGTGTGTTTCTTATAGCAGTTAAAATATAGTCATATTCTTTATTTATTTTCATTTTTAATTCAGTGATTGTAACTTTTAATTGAGTTATTTTAATGCTTTAAAGAGCAATTTTAGGTTGTAATGTTCTAATGTTCTGCTATCTGTTCTACAAAGGTACAGCTGTCATAAAACCAGAGAGAAAGGCTGCATGGCTAGAAACTATTAAAAAATAATAATAATAATAATAATAATACTATGTGAGACAGTGGTAATATCATTGTGTTCCTATTGGTCAGTGTTAGAGGAACTCAGCTTAGTCTGATAGTTATCCTGCTTTAGACCAGGTTAGTTTCCCAGCATATGTTGCCACAGGGACTAAGCTTGATCTAGGCCTATGTTAAATTTGCTTTATGGAACCAAATCATTTGACAATGAGTCAGACTAACTGAAATAATCTTGGCTTATTTGGTTAACTTGTTTAACGAAACAGGCCTCGAGGCATTAAAAGTGATCATATTTTCTGCATTGAATCGCATTGTGTTGAATCGAATCGAAACCGGATCGCACTGCATCGTAATAGGGGTGAATCATATCTCATTGGTAGCTGCTTCATATGTGTCTTTAATGTATCGTATCGTATCGTTGGCTATGCATCGAGATGCGTATCGCATCAGCCTGAGTCATGAGATGCACATCCCTAGTAGTAACTGGTTACATGTAATCTGGATTACGTAATCAGATAAATTAAATACTTGTAATTAGATTAAATTACATTTTAAAAATACTCATAATCAGACTACAGTTACTTTTTACGGATTACATGATTACGTATTGTTTACACAATAGCAATACATTATTATTGATTCTCCCTAATTCATCTTTTTCATAGTTTAAATTTTCATTTCTAAAATAGCCCACCGCTTATATACACTCAAATCTGCAACATTTGACCTGGATTTACAAAAATCAATTCAGGTTTAAGAAGCAACATTGCATCAACTACTGATGAGCATGTAAATTTTTATTTGAATTATCATTCAGTAGGTTATTTAACCATGCATTTCTATGTCTTTGGAAGCCTTTTGTCTTTCAGACACATTAAAATTCACAAATTCATAAACTTTGTTTTTTTTTTTATGTCTAATCCTCTTTCACAAAATATATTTACTTGAAGTGCCCCGGAGATTTTAAAATAAAAATTAATAATAATATCACATTTGCATGTTCATGGTTTTCTGATGTTTGTTAATGATCACATGACATGCAGGTAAACGAATAAAATATTTAATTTAAGTACTTTTTTTTTTTTTGATTTTAAAATGATTTATTTTAATGTAATATTTTTATAATTTAATTAATTACTAGCTTTCATTAAACTCACAAATCCCCTGCAGTTCCTTCACAAACCCCAGTTTGGGTAACATTGACATAATGTAATGTTTAATGCACTTCATGTTGGTAATAACAATGAATGCAGTATATGTTCTTAATCTTTGGATTTTTATATCAATATGGTACAAGATTATCCTATTTAAATCAATGTGATAAATGAGATTAAAAGTAATCTAAAAGCAGTCTGATTATATTACCTAAAATGTGTAATGTAATGGATTACGTTACTAACTACAATTTTTGTCATGTAATTTAAAATCAGCAACAGATTACAATTTGTAAGTAATCTACCCAGCTCTACTTATAATTAGTAAATTATAAAATCATAATTTATGATAAAATTATAATTTACATATAAAATGTATGTATACTGGATGGATGTATGGATAATATATAAGTATAAATATAATAATATTCAATAAGCAGTACATGTCATTACACTTTTAAAAGATAAATTGCAGAATTATACTATAAATTTAAATATAAATTTATACAGTAGTCAACATTTGAAGTGGATCAAAACCTTTCATCGAAGTTGTCCTAAAACCTAAAACCAAAAATGCATTTTTCTCTTAGGACAACTTTGAATTTTTTTGATCCATCTTCAAATGTTGACTACTATATATTTAATTTTGCATGTATTTTGTTTTTGAGCCCTGCTGTGAGACTTCAACAGCAGCAATTATTTAACAATACTTTTTAATAATAACTGTACCTTGGTGTTGTACAGAGCACTTATTTACATGGCTTATGTTTTATGAAATTTATTCTGTCTGCAAGTATCAACTCTAATTAGTTGTACTATTTTAATCCGGCACGACTGGATTCGCAGCTTTCCTCACCCAGGTGCTAACGCATGCATTCAGAGAAACGGATCACACTCCTGAAGGTGTGGATGGCGCTCTCAGAGATGAGTGTACTTCTCTGGAGATGCTTCTGTGTTGATTGGCTGCAAACGAGTGCCAGCTCATGCCAGTCATTTGAGTGAGCGGTAAAGATCAATATTCAGCTTCATTCATATATATATATATATATATATATATATATATATATATATATATATATATATATATATATATATATATATATACACATACATATACATATACATATACATATACATATATACTTTATATTTTATAAAGAATATGAATATATACATGTAAATATTTTCAAACTACACATGTGGTCAGATTGTTGGTACACTTGGTAAATATGACCAAAAAAAGGATGTGAAAATAAACCTGCATTATTAATCCTTTTGATCTTTATTTAAAAAACCCCCACAAAAATCTAACCTTTCATTGAACTAAAACAATTGAAAATGGGGGGAAATATCATTATGAAATAAATGTTTTTCTCAAATACACGGTGGACACAATTATTGGTAAAAATTCTTATGAGTAAAATATCTGTGAAGTATATTCCCATTCATATTTACAATTTTGAGCACACCAGGGTGATTATGAACATGAAATTATCCAGCCGTGGCTTCCTGTTTCACAGAAATATAAATATGAGGGGAAACAAAGGCCAAACTCCCTTAATCATCCATAACAATGAGAAAAAACAAAGAATATATTTCTGATGTGCAGCAAAAGATAATTGCAAAAGATTCCAATCAACATAAAATGTTAGGAATCTGCCTGGAAGAGGACGTGTGTCTATATCGTTCTAATGCACGGTGAGAAGGAGAGTTTGAGTTGATAAAGACTCTCCAAGGACCACAGCTGGAGAACTGCAGAAAATAGTTGAGTCTCGGGGTCAGAAAACCTTAAAAATATATATCAAACAACACCTACATCCCCACATGTTGTTTGGGAGGGATTCAAGAAAAAAAAAATCAAGAAAAAAAAATGCTCTCATCCAAAAACAAACTCCAGCATATTCAGTTATCAGACACGACTGGAACTTCAAATGGGACTGGCTTCTATGGTCAGATGAAACTAAAAAATGAGCTTTTTAGCAGCAAACACTCAAGATGGGTTTGGTGAACACAGGGATATAAAGTACCTCATGTGTACAATGAAATATACTGCTGTATTTTTGATGTTGTGGGCCTATATTTCTGATGGAGGTCCTGGACATCTTGTTTAGACACATGACATCATGAATTCTATCAAATACCAACAGATAAAAGATCAATAAGTGACTGACTCTGTTAGAAATCTTATAATGGGCCATGTTTGGATCTTCCAACCGTACAATAATCCAAACACAAACCTCAAAAACAACACAAAAATGGGTCACTGAGCACAAAACCAAGCTTCTGCTGGCCATTCCAGTCCTCTGACCTGAATCCTATAGAAAATGAGTGGGTGAACTGAAGAGAAGAAGCACCAACATGGAGCTGGGAATCTAAAGGGTCTGGAGTGATTCTGGATGAAGGAATGGTCTCTGATCTCTTGTCAGGTGTTCTCTAACCTCATCAGGCATTATAGGAGAACATTTAGAGCTGTTAAACTGGCAAATGGAGGTTTCAAAAAGTATTGAATAAAAAGGTGCCGTTAATTGTGGCCAATGTGTATTAGAGAAAAACATTTATTTCATAATGATATTTCCCCCCATTTTAAATTCTTATTATCCAATGAAAGGTTAGATGTTTTTGTGAATTTTTTTAAATAAAAGATCAAAATAATTAATGCAGATTTATTTTCACAGCCTTGTTTGATTATATTTACCTAGGGTACTAACAATTCTGACCACGTGTGTATATATATACTGTATATGTGTGTCTTTATATATACATAATAAATACACACAGTATATACACACACAAACAAAAACTTTTATTTTGGATGCAATTAATCACGATTAATTGTTGCCCAGTAATAATTTTATTTTATTTTATAATTTATTAAGCTTTTTTAAATAACTATTTTTTCATTTTATTTTAAATTTATATTTTATTTATTTTATTATTTTATTATAAACTAATTTATTTTCTCAATGTTCTCCTTTTGTGCATCGTTCACCTTCGTTCACTTTTTCCATACTTCTTTCTTTGCATTTGGGCCCTTTTCTCTCTCACCCACACACTGGTTTGTTCTCTGGCTTGTTTCCGAAGGTTTGCCCGGCGACTGAATAAGATGGTGCGGTTATTGGTGCCTGACTGCGACGTGCGTTTCTTGCGCTCGGAGGACGGCAGCGGTAAAGGGGCAGCAATGGTCACTGCTGTTGCGCACCGATTGGCCAAGCAGCACGCAGAGCGCCAGCGTATCCTCGACACCCTCCGTCTCGATCGGGATCAACTGCTGGAGGTGAAGAGAAGGATGGAGGAGGAGATGAAACGAGGCTTGGCTAAAAAAACACACGCCACGGCTGCTGTGAAAATGCTGCCCACCTTTGTGCGCGCCACACCAGATGGAACAGGTCAGAGTGAGAAACACAGTTTTGACTTATTTTAGTTCACACAAAATTAAAGTTGAATCATCCTTTATTCTCCCTCATCTCCCAAAAAAAGGTTTTTTTTTCTTCCCTTTCTCTCATGTTGCTCTTTTCCATTAAACAACAGTTCATCATGAGCATGAAAGCACCATAATTGTGCTCCAAATAACTCATGCACTATATTCCTGAGGTCAAATATGTTGATATAGCTAAGTTTGAAGAACAGACCGGAACATACTGTAAGACGTTCAGGATTCAAAAACACCATCATAACATAAATTTATGTATTTAAATTTCATATCTTTATTTTCTTTCATTTGTTTTCTTTTTTCTTAAATAACTAAAAAATTCTTTTTCTTTCTTTCTTTCTTTCTTTTTCTTTCTTTCTTTCTTTCTTTCTTTCTTTCTTTCGTGGGTTTGACACTTTTTTTTTTTTTCAGTCATCTTTGAAACCCATCGATAGGTGTTGACACTATGAAATGTCGTATGAAAACAGCTGCAAAAAAATTATGCTTGTATTTTTCGTGGAAAAAAAATAACAGTAACAGCCCTAAAGATCAGATCACAAATGGGGATGAATTGCATGCAAAGTAAAATGTCATTTCATCTTGCCAGAAAAATCAAGGAAGATCAGGAGGGAAAGTGTCTGAATATAAATTGCAGTGCATAATGCATCATGTCCTGATTCAAGCTTGCTTAGAATGACGACAATTTCTAAGAATGTTTTTCATGCATAATTTATTTTGTAGGCAGAGACAAATACAAAACATTGAGTATATATTATGTATTGTGTGCATGCATGGAAGTATGTATGTGTGTTTATATCTATCTATATTATTTATATGTGTGTGTATATATGTGTGCGTGTGTGTGTGTATATATATATATATATATATATATATATATATATATATATATATATATATATATATATATATATATATATATATATATATATATATATATATATATATATATATATATATATATATATATATATATATGTGTATATGTATATATATATATATATATATATATATATATATATATATATATATATATATATATATATATATGTGTATATGTATATGTGTATGTATAAGTACACACACACACACACACACACATACATACATGCTGTTTTGTTTGTGTATGTTTTCAACATTGATAATAGTAAGAAATGATCTGAATGAAGATTTCTGAAGGATCAAGTGACAGTGAAGATGCTGCTGAAAATTAAGATTTGCTATTACAGGAATAAATTCAATTTGAAAACATGTTTAAATATTTAGTATTTTTATCCAATAAATACGTCTTTAAAAGCATAACAGACCTTTTTCACAAACCTCTTGCCAACCCCAGACTTTTCTGATGAGTCTATTAGTGTCCGTTCTCAGTGACCTACAAATCATACCAAAACTTAAAAATGTTTTCATTGTGGTCTCAGATTTTGTTGCTCCTTGTCAGTGCACTGATAGTCCTCAAACGCAAGTGAGATGGAGGATCAAAAGAAGACTTGTGACTAATCTGAATATACTGTATTGACCAATGTAGTAAAAAAAGATAAACTGTAGTGTATGTAATACCCTCACTGGTATGAGATACAAATCAATAACCCCTCCATATCCAGACCGTTCCATAAGTCCAGAAAGATGATTGGGGTGTGTGTGTGTGTGTGTGTGTGTGTGAGAGAGCGAGAGAGAGAGAGAAAGTTGTTACGGCCTCTGAATCTATTGTGAATGTTCTGCAGAGCGTGGCGACTTCTTGGCACTGGATCTGGGCGGCACAAACTTCAGGGTGCTCATGGTGCGTGTTCGAAGTGGGAAAAGACGGAGCGTGGAGATGCATAATAAGATCTACACCATCCCCAAAGACATTACCCAGGGCACCGGCGAGGAGGTATGCCCTCGAATCACACTCCACTTCATTAACACCCATTCAAGATGCGAATTGGGTGCATGGTGGATTCCTTTCATTTGCATGATGATGACGTTGCAGTGGAAAAACGATGTTGATTTTCTTTTCTTTTTTTGCTTTCTCAACTGAGCTGCTAAAAAGAAATGAAAGTGGCCCTCATATATGATGGTATTGTGTTTTGGATTGCAGGATAAGCACAATAGAGGTACTATGTGACCTCCTAAATAAAGCTATTCCTGTTTTTGAACGTGAAGTGCACTCACCTGTTTGCAATTTATTTGGAAGTGGTCACTGCACAGCACTCAAGCGGGACGATCCAGCTTCCAGCTGCATACATAGTGGTGTATTGTAGGGTGAAATTGCACATCCAGACACTTGTTGCAGCGTAACCTGTTCTCATGTACTCTTTTGGTTTCCAGTGATAATGCTGTTGAGCTCATTTTGATAAGCACATATGCACTTTATGTATTAATGATCCTTTATCTTCACGTGTGTGTGTGTGTGTGTGTGGTCCTCTGCAGTTATTTGATCACATAGTGCACTGCATTGCTGACTTCCTGGAGTATATGGGTATGAAGGGAGCATCGCTGCCTCTGGGATTCACTTTCTCGTTTCCCTGCCATCAGACCCGTCTGGACCAGGTAAGACACACATAGACTCTGCTTATTCAGCTCAATCAGGACAAACTATAGACTTGTTTTGTTTTCAAATGCAGTTAAAATCAAACTTATTGGAGATTTTTAGCAATGGAAAGTGCTTCCACAAATAGGGTATAAAATGGTACTTAAACTCCTAAAAATTTAGAGTACTTTTTTTTTTTTTTTTTTTTTACGGAATCAAAGGTTCAATTGAAATGCAATTTTTTTTTTTTTTTAATTTCAATGTATATTTTATAAGTAGACATTTTTTTTTTTCTACCTCTTCCCTCATGTTGCTTTTTCCTCTCGAAGTGGAACAGATACCTACGAGATCAAAGGCAGATATCGCGTTATTCTCACTCATGTGCTGTGCTGCTGATAAACATGATATAATTTCAGTTCTGTTGCCTTTATATAGAAATAAATATGATGAACAAGACACTCAAAGTGCTTGCTAATTAATTCCATACGAAAGGCGTATTTTTCATCCATTTTTACTTTAATACAAACATGTATTTTATATTTTTATAGAAATAAGACAACAATCACATATCTCACACAGAGATCGCACTGTTATAGTGTTTGGGAATATTCATGCACAATTTAAATGCATAATCACATGAAACCAGATAAAAAATAAAATATTTTAGAAGAGAACGCAGCATCACGGTTGTCTGAACCAATGAGCATTAAGCTGTGTCGTCAGTCAGTCGTTTCCCATCATGCTTTTGGTCAGCGCAGTCGGTGGAGAGCAACTGCGCTACTGCACAATCCAACACAGCCGCCTCGCTGTCGCAAGAGTGTTTTGGCACACGTCAGCATGACATCAGAGCAAGGCGGACATAACTCGGACACTTTTCTAACCGGCATGCATCTCGCGGTGATCACCGGTGATCAGTTCTGCGCAGATTTTGCTCATCTCAAACAAGCCTATTGTTGCTTGTTTAGCCCCACCCATCGATTCTACATCACTGCCTGTTTAGCCCCGCCCACCGATTCTACATCACTGCCTGTTTAGCCCCACCCATCGATTCTACATCACTGCCTGTTTAGCCCCACCCGCCGATTCTACATCACTGCCTGTTTAGCCCTACTCGCCGATTCTACATCACTGCCTGTTTAGCCCTACTCGCCGATGCTACATCACTGCCTGTTTAGCCCCACCCACCGATTCCACATCACTGCCTGTTTAGCCCCACCCATCGATTCTACATCACTGCCTGTTTAGCCCTGCCCACCGATTCTACATCACTGCCTGTTTAGCCCCACCCATCGATTCTACATCACTGCCTGTTTAGCCCCACCCGCCGATTCTACATCACTGCCTGTTTAGCCCTACTCGCCGATTCTACATCACTGCCTGTTTAGCCCCTCCCACCGATTCCACATCACTGCCTGTTTAGCCCCACCCATCGATTCTACATCACTGCCTGTTTAGCCCCGCCCGCCGATTCTACATCACTGCCTGTTTAGCCCCACCCGCCGATTCTACATCACTGCCTGTTTAGCCCCACCCGCCGATTCTACATCACTGCCTGTTTAGCCCCTCCTGCCGATTCTACATCACTGCCTGTTTAGCCCCACCCGCCGATTCTACATCACTGCCTGTTTAGCCCCACCCGCCGATTCTACATCACTGCCTGTTTAGCCACACCCGCCGATTCTACATCACTGCCTGTTTAGCCCCTCCTGCCGATTGTACATTACTGCTTCTTTAGCCTCGCCCACTGATTCGTGCATGTAGTGTTTACGAGAAAGGCGAACTCGCACGTCTATGTGGTTGCCTTTGTTCTGATCCCAACATTAGGAAAGAGTGAATGAACTTTATTTTTTAATGAAGATCCAGTCTGCATCATTAGAACTCTGTCCTTTTGTTCACATAATTTTACCGTGGATTTGTTGACAAACAAGGCACAATTTGATGCAGGATCTTCAGAAAGATTGAAACTAAAAGACGATGCTGTCAACTATATTAAATCCGACAGTAATACCGCAATACAAGTGTGAGTTACTGTTTTCATTACGTGATCACTATTGCTTTGTCTGTTAAACAGATCGTTGGATATGTACTCAGTGTTTATGCGTTTTTAACCTAAATCACAGCAGCGTCCATGTGTGAAGGATTTAGACTGTCAGTCATACACAACTATTAGCCAATCACAGCAGTGGGCGTTAACTTCCGAGTCTACAATCCTCCACGCCAAAAACAGGACAGAAAATAGCCTGTTACTTTTAAAGCAGATGTTTTTTGATGCAAAAATCTTTATAAGTGGATCTCAGAAAATAATACAAAATAAAAAACAGGCAGTTCATGACCCCTGATGATGACAATGTCCCCAAAACCATCTTGTCAGGTTAAGCAAATGTCTAGGGGTGTTTTTCTGAAATTCTACCAAAAAAAAAAAAAAACCACCTCTCTGATACTGAAACAGTGTTCCCATCTTGATATTCCCATCTGTCTTCCTCACAGGGCATCTTGATAAAGTGGACGAAGGGCTTCAAGGCTTCGGGGTGTGAGGGAGAAGATGTGGCCACACTGCTAAAAGACGCCATCCATCGCAGTGAGGTCAGCACCGCCGCCCACCGAAATGCTGCTAAAGCAGTTTCTGCACTTGTTAGATGCAATTACTCTGCCTTTAATGGCAAGATGTAATTAGTGGATGTTCAGTCAGACGAATCTTGTTCTGAAAGGCCGTCATGGTGGATTTGCTTTGCCTTGCTGGTAATGCCTCTCTATCTCTCTGTCTGCTTTTGTTTCCTCACAGGAGTTTGATCTGGATGTGGTAGCAGTGGTGAATGACACCGTAGGCACCATGATGACTTGTGGGTACGAGGACCCTCAGTGTGAAGTTGGGCTCATTGTCGGTGGGTGTGATTTCTTGCTCTGGTTTTTGTAGTTGACTTTCAGGGTGCATAAGATTGAATGAATGTCTAGTTGCCTCAACATGCATTTCATTCTTAATTTAAATGTGCATTCCCAACTGGGGTTTCCTGAGGGAACTGCAAGGGTTTGTGAGTTGATGAAAAGCAAATAATTAAATCGAATGCAAATTTAAAATGGATAAATGTGGCTGCACCATTAATTGAAATACAAGTGAAATTGCAATATAGCTTAGTGTAGTAATCAAATCAAACATTGCGTTTTAATAAAATTATATAGTCTATTGCACAGTGTAAGACCTACAGTTGAGGTCAAAAGTTTACACCCCCTTACAGAATCTGCAAAATGTTAATTATTTTACCAAAATAAGAGAGATCATACAAAATGCATGGTATTGTTTTATTACTGACCTGAATAATATATCTCACATAAAAGATGTTTACGTATAGTCCACAAGAGAAAATAATAGTTGAATTTATAAATAATGACCCCATTCAAAAGTTTACATCCCCTTGATTCTTAATACTGTGTTGTTACTTGAATGATCCACAGCTGTGTATTTTTATGTAGTCGCTTGTTTGTCCTGAAGTTAAACTGCCTGCTGTTCTTCAGAAAAATCCTCTAGGTCCCATAAATTATTCGGTTTTCCAGCATTTTTGTGTATTTACATTTACATTTATGCATTTAGCAGACGCTTTTATCCAAAGCGACTTACATAGCATTCAAGTTACAGTTTTTACATTTTATCAGCTCTTGCTTTCCCTGGAAATCGAACCCATGATCTTGGTGTTGCTAGCACCATGCTCTACTATTTGAGCTACAGGAAAGCTATTTGAGCTATTTGAACCCTTTCCAACAATGACTATGATTTTGAGATCCATCTTTTCACACTGAGGACAACTGAGGGACTCATATGCAGCTATTACAGAAGGTTCAAACGCTCACTGATGCTCCAGAAGGAAAAATAATGCATTAAGAGCCGGGGGATGAATACTTATCACTAAACAAAAAAACACAGCTGTGGATCATTCAGGTAACAACACAGTATTAAGAATATTGAACGGGGTCATTTTTATAAATTCAGCTGTTTTCTCTTGTGGACTATATGTAAACATCTTTTGACCTCAACTATATGTGTGTGTATATATATATATATATATATATATATATATATATATATATATATATATATATATATATTAGTGCTGTCAATCGATTAAAAAATTTAATCGCGTTAATCACAGTAGGATTTACCTGTAAATGTGTTGAAATAAAGAAATGCATGACAAACTAGTTTAAGGAAACCGAACCTTTCACACTTCTGCCAGGTATGAGTCATAATCCTTATTATTCTTTTATCATTATTCTTTTGTTTTTATTCAGCCATTATCAGCCTTTTATACTAGCAATAAAACATTTACCAAGCCACATCGCTTCAGTCCCAGTATACATTTACCCAACTATTATGAAACGTATTTCTAAATAAATACAACAAAACATTTTCTTGCGACCTTACGTGAAGTATTATGACAAAATGCATTATGAAGAAGAATAGGCCCTGTTCTGCAGGTGCATTAGAGCTAATATTAACATCATGCTTCATAAGACAATTTATGAGATTAATAGAACACTTTTACTCAGAACTCACTTTAAACCACCATCGAGTGTTTGTAATAACTTCCTTTTGCGATCACATGTAGAATTTGGTCGTTTACTGTTGTTAAAATATGCTCTTTATAGCCTTTTATATCGCTGCGCAAATTAGCATTTCAGATGTACACATTCATCACATGAAAATCACATACAAAGCATGTCCTATCGTAATCGTGTGTTTATTATCTTGTATAATCTATAGTGGCTGTTGTCATGTTTATTTCTGCTGTGTAAAAGCCTTAACATGTGCTCTGCTGAAACTCACATTGTTTGTGATGTTTACAGCCGCCTCTTCGTTCTTAAGTTGCCAGGTATACATTCCAAGTAAGTTATAATACACATTAGTAAAATGATCTTTTTTCATTTTTATTTGTCTATATACACTTTGGGCGGCCGCGGTACATTATAAAAGTAGCCCAAAAAATGCAACCCGCGGTTCTGTAATTTTTCCCGCGACTGTTTTTTCAAAATAGCCCATTTGTGCCGTTACCCTGGCAACACTGGTTCACTGTATCCTCATCACACACTGATAGATAACCTTCTGCGCTGCGATGACGGGAAGAAGATGGGGTCAATCCTTATCAAACGATTAATTTGCGTTAAAAAAATATTAACGCGTTAAAATTTTTTGATTAATCGCATGCGTTAACGTTGACACCCATAATATATATATATAGATAGATAGATAGATAGATAGATATATATAGAGAAATATATATATATATATATATATATATATATATATATATATATATATATATATATATATATATATATATATATATAGAGATATACAAAGTGTTCATATATATATATATATATATATATATATATATATATATATATATATATATATATATATATATATATATATATATATATATATATAATTAATTTTTTTTTTAATCTTCATTTTCTAGTGTTTTATTGGTTTATCGTGAAGAATTACAAATTTCTTTTTGTGACTCTTGCCTTGATGTTTTGTAGCATGGTATTTTAGTGTTGATGTCTTAGATCAGTTTTGGAGATGCTGTAAATGTGTTTGTGCACAGCATCATTTATGAGTGAGGGTGTATTTGTGTTTCTGTCGTCGTCTTGCTGCAGGCACAGGGACTAACGCGTGCTACATGGAGGAGATGTCAAACGTTGAGCTGGTGGATGGGGATGAAGGTCATATGTGTGTGAACATGGAGTGGGGAGCGTTTGGGGACCGAGGGGAGCTGGATGACGTTTGCACGGAGTTTGACCGAGCCGTGGATGACCAGTCCACTTACCCTGGGAAACAGCGGTGAGAGTTCAACTCTTGATGCTTTATACCATGTCAGCTTCCCATTAGAGAAATGTTGCCATGTCTAATGGAGTTCAGATTGAGCTCAAACGCAAATGCTGGCTGGGATCACACCAGACGTCAGGTTTTTGCACTGGCTTCCAGTCACTCATGAAATAGATTTTCTTTAAGTGCTGTTACTTATATAGTTGACTCAGTAAAAATAGATTATGGATATGCTTGCAGAAATTTAAACCAGTGCACCTCTTAGATCATTCGATTGAGGTCAGCTTAGTGCAGTGCCTAGGGTTCGTTTCAAACGTGATGAAACAGAGTTTAGCTGCTAAACTGCCTGCAGCTGGAAACTACTTCAAGAAGATCTCAGATGTGTCCCGAAAGTAGATTCATGACCAAACTGAAAACCCAATTTTACACCTGGGTTCTCCATCATAGAAGTAGTTTACTGACATGTGCTCATTTAGTCAGTCTTATGTCATTTGAAACATGCATGGTTTTCTTTTTTCCACAGAATGAAAAAGGAAATGTTTTATAGGATGGTTTTTTCATTGCAGTAAAATTGAGGGGAAACAAACAAACAGACAAAATCCCTGAAAATCTCCCCATTACTCTCAAACCTAATTCACACTTGTGCACTTTAATCAAATGTGAATGAGAAATGAGAATGGCAAGATTTTCAGCCAATTCCTGGTGTATCTTCCAGTGTGTTTACTTGCATATGACTTAAAGCATATGTAATTTTGAAGATCTTTTTTAAAGATTGTGTTATTATTTTTTAATTAATTACAATTTAATGAACTCAGTAGTAAAAATAATAAATTAAAATTAATTTAATTTAATAAAAAAACAATTAAATACCATTAAAATATTTATGTATTTAAAATACCATTAAAATATTTATTTATTTGACTATTTTGTAATATCTTTTTGCCTTTTTTGGAGCTTTATAAACAACAGTGGAGATGAAAAGGAGATGAAAGGAAATCATGCCACTTTTTACAACATAAATATGGGTAAATTTAATCAATTTAGGTGACGTGCCCCGTGAGTGCATTATTTTGTTTCCTCTATGTCCTTTTAATTACAGTTGGAGGAAAAACATCGATTGAAAAGCATGGATCGACCATTAATTTAATCCGATCTTCATCAGTCGTTACCACACAGCCTGCTTAAATTGTATTTATTGAACAGAACATGTAGTGATTCACAGTACAATGTGGAGAAAATCTGAGAAAACCCTTATTCATCCTACATTCAATAACCGGTTAGCTTTCCTCCACCAATATTTACCTCTGTTCCTCTTTACAACACTGCAGCAGTAATCTTGGGCTGTGTGGTCTGAATGCAGTCTTGAGGTCAGGACTCTGGTGTATTTTCTTAAGTTGAAGCCGTTCTGTTGTTGATTTACTCATGAGCTTTGGTTTGTTGTTCTGTTGCATCGTTCAGCTTCTGTTGAGATTCGTTTGGCAGGCAGATGGCCTTATGTTCACCTGCCAAATGTCCTGATAAACTTCACATGATGGCCTCTCCACCGTACATTATGATGGAGATGAGAATTGATGTTCTTTATTCTGCACACACACAGCGTTGTTTCTACTCCAGGTGAACTTCACACAGTTTTGGACAGCAGGAGTGTCCTGCTTTGGTCTTCTGAGATACCTTTTGTTTAAAGCATACTTCACAGTAACACTACTGTTCAAAAATGTATGCTCTGTTAGATTTTATGTTACTGAATGAAGTGTCTTATGCTCACCAAGATTCATAAAAATACCATAAGAACCGTGATATTACAGTTTTAAATAACTTTATTATAATAAATTATAAATTTAAATTTTTTTATTATAATTATATTATAATAAATTAAATTATAATTAATATACTTAAATGTCATTTTTATATATAATAACGTTTTTATTTATTTATTTATTTATTTTGATCACAGAAGAACACATTTTCCAAAGGTTCATGTATTTTTCCTGCAACTATACTTTTCCCTTTCCTTAATTATTTTATTCCATTAAATTGTTTAACTTTTTAAAGGAACTTATTGACCTTTTTCGAGTCATTGTATCCCATATTCAGGTTAAACTGTGATCTTAAATGTATTAATTTGACACAGATTTATGTATTTAATGCACCTCATATATTAATAATTCATATTATATGTAAACTCAAAGTATGCATAATGGTCTATGAATAAATGTCTGCTATTTTCAGCTTTTTTTTTTTTTTTTGTACTTGAGCTTTAGATTTTTATACTAAATTAGATTAGCAAGCGATGGCTGTACATATCCTGTCCACATAGAATTGTAACATACTGTGCAAGATGAAGCACAATACAAGGCAGTGAAAGTACTTCACTGTATTCACCTCAAAAATAAACACACCTACAGTAAAACACTAATTCATGTCTGTTAATGCCATTGTTGATGCAGCTTTACTTGTAATGGACATAGAACATTAAATTATAAGGTGCACCACAGTGACTAAAAAGCAAAGTAAAAAAAAAGTCAAGAAAATGCCTTATATATATATATATATATATATATATATATAAAAATCCAAAATATGTGTGCAAGAAAACACAGCATGTTGAAATAAAAAAGTTAATTAAAAAAGCTTGTCTCCCTAATCTTTTCTGTGCAGTGTTATAATCCAAAATTCCCACTCCAACGACTGCAATAATATGCCTTCTGACGATGAATAATTTCCTTGTCTCTTTCTGTCATTTTTTTTTTTAGATATGAGAAGATGATCAGCGGGATGTATCTTGGAGAGATCGTCAGAAACGTGCTCTTGGACTTCACTGCCAAAGGCCTGCTCTTCCGTGGCAAACTTTCAGAGAGACTGAAAACACGCGGTATCTTCGAAACCAAGTTCCTGTCGCAGATCGAGAGGTGTGTGTGTGTGTGTGTGTGTGTGTGTGACCAAATGTCCCCGCAGGGATAGTAAAACCTGAAATTTTTCAAATTCGAAAAATTAAAAATAGTAAATGATGTTTATCTGAAAGTGTAAGAATGCAAACAGGTTTTCTGTAAGGGGTAGGTTTAGGGTTAGGGGATAGAAAACATTGTTTTTTTCATTGTTTTGTGTGTGTGTGTGTGTGTGTGTGTGTGTGTGTGTGTGTGTGTTTGTGTGTGCTAGGGCTGCAACGATTAGTCAACATTATCGACAACGTCGACAAATAAAAAATCGTCGACAAATATTTTTGTTTTCGAGTAGTCGTTTGATCTCATATGACCTAACGTAAGAGCCTGCAATACTGCGGTTTGACCAGTGTGGCGCTGTAGCACAAGACTGTAGTTCAGCTCTCCTGGATGCAATTCACGAGAAGAAGACACAGCGCTTCAGAGCAAACGCAGACGAACAAACCTGAAGCTGCTGAGGGGCGTTTGGATGAATATGTAAATATATGCTGCGCGCTTTCCTCTCAATAACGAAATAAACACAACAAAAACTGTGAAAGCAGCAGTTAAAAACGCATCTGATTACAGCGATGTGGATGTTTGCTCGAACTCTGCAGTAAAGTCCAGTCATGTTTATTTATATAGTACTTTATGCTATAGATAGCCTTAAATCAAGCAGCTTTACAGTATTAAACATGAAAAATCAGAGTCAGTGTCGATTTCAGTTAGAATTACAAATTGATTTTCTGTTATAAAGCAGCTCTCCAGTGTGGAGCTAGCTAGTGATGAAATCATTTTATTAGTGGGCAAAAATGTTATTTCATTATAGTGATAGTTTGGTTTGCAAAGATCAAAGCTTGATATCTAGCTCAGGACTGTTTTGATTATCATAACCCTATAAGGTATTTTAAGAGAGATATATGTTGTGAATAAAATAGTTTATCCAAAAATAAAATGTCTTATCACTTACCTTTATTCTGTTTCTTATCCATATGACTTACAAAATGAGATGTTAGGCAGAATGTGTCATTCAGTTCCTTTTTCATATAGCTAATTACATGGTGAATGAGAGAGTTTCTCTGTCGGTCATCTATTTTGTGTGCCATATATAATTTTTTTTTTTTTTTGCATAAATTACTTGTATAATAATTGTAATTACATAATATGACTTTAAAAAGCTGAAATGATTGCCATTATATATTTGTTAGAATATGCATAACTCAACATTTGAACTAATTGCAAAAGCTGAATAATCAGTCAACATCTACTGATTGATTAATCAATGAAATAATTGACGATTAGTTGATTAATAGTTCTAATAATCTTTAGATTAATCGATTATCAAAATAATCGTTTGCTGCAGCCCTAGTGTGTGTTTCTGTGTTTCTGTGCTTGTGTGCTTGTGTGTTTGTGTGCGTGCGTGTGAGTGTTTGTGTGCGTTTGTTTGTGTGTGCTTGTTTGTGTGTGCGTGTGTGTGACACTGACAAGCTATGTAATATCGCATTCATTATCGAAGCCGATTCATCTGCGATTATGAATGTGATATTGAGTATCTTGTCAGTGATCTACGGCTCTGTGTATTAAATGCTGCTCCATTTGAAAGCAAGTGATGGAGATTTACTGCTAATCACGGAACCGGCTTTACTGACGAGATTCGCATGATCATCGCGTTCGATATATCACCCAGCCCTAGTGTTTGTCTGTTTTTGTGTGTGTGTTTGTGTGTGTATGTGTTTGTGTGTGTGTGTCTATGTGTTTGTGTGTTTCTGTTTGTGTGTGTGTGTGTGTGTGTGTGTGTGTGTGTGTCCGACAGCTGACATTAGTATCTGAGCCTCAGGGGCCTTCTGCTTTCTTTCATATGATATTGAAATGCTAAGCACACAGATTATGTCCAATATTATTTGATAAGCCTAAGGCATCTTGGCATATATAATTAGATTTGTGCTGTTTTCTATTGTTCATTAATAAAGATAATATTCCAGCTGAAGACCACCTGCTAATTTTGGCTTGATTTGGCATGTTGTTTTTTTTTTTTTTTTTTGCATATCTATGCTATTTATATTCCATGGAAAAAAATCCAGGCGTAGTGATTTTTAAAACCTTGATTTAATTAAACATCTTGTCTTGTAGGTGAAGATATGCAATGCAATTTGTTCTGTGATTTTTGATTATTATCAGCATAATTAATGGGCTGTTTCTGGCAGCGATCGTCTGGCGCTGAGGCAGGTGCGCTCCATCCTGCAGCACCTGGGTTTGACCAGCAGCACATGTGATGACAGTATTCTTGTGAAGGAGGTTTGCAGTGTGGTGTCCAAACGAGCGGCCCAGCTCTGTGGAGCCGGTCTGGCGGCCGTTGTGGACAAGATACGACTGAACCGTGGCCTTGAGAAGCTCAGCATCACCGTAGGAGTGGACGGCACGCTCTACAAACTCCACCCGCAGTGAGTGGCCAAGATAAGAGCGAAAAACCTTATGGAAGAAAAATAATGACAAATGTCTTTGAAACAAAAAAGCATGTAGAATTGCACTGACACTGAAAAAATAATGCATTGAATTAACAGTGATAAAATCACCTAAATCAGTGGAAAATGTATAGAAATAATTCTGACTTAAGAAATATGAAGTGCACTCAAAAAAAGGTACTAATTTTTTTTTTTTTTTTAAGGTAAGTGGTTACAAACAATTTATTTTAGCTACATTTAATAAAAAAAAATGTTGAAAGTTAGTCAACTAAATTTGTTTATTTAAATGTAGCTAAAATAAATAATTACAACCACTTACCTTTAAAAAAAATGTAGTAAATTTAATGAATCTTTTTTTTTTTCAGTTTAAAGTGAAAATATATCCACATTTCTCCAAGTACACACGTCTTTGGACTATAAGCCTTTATTGATGCTGTTTAGTGATGTTATGGTATCACAAATAAACCACTGCAGGCGTGACTGAATATTAATGCGTGCCGATATTCTATTCTCAATACCACACATACAGATTTATTATTTTGCACTCCTGACATAAATTAACAAATTACTGTCACTGCAGCAAGTTTTATTAAAACAGTATTCAAATATCGAAGCTAGAGCCTTTAATCTTTCTAATGGTGCACAGTTTGTCCATTTCAAGTAAGAGTGTGATGTTTTAAAGTTAAACAGTAATAATCTGAATAGTCTTTGCGTGTTAAGAGGTTAATGCTTTGTATTTTCAAAATTTTAGTTTAAAACTGTATTCAAATATCGAATATTAAAAAGCGTTCAAATTAATGCTTTGTATTTTCAGGGCTTGCATGTTTCTTGCACGGTTGTATATTTAAGCTGTGAATATTTCAATTCAAAACATTTCACACACACTTTCATATTTTTCATATTAAAAAATTCAATAATCCATATTCACCTTCCAGAGTTCAATTCCGAACTTTTTCTACAAATTCATTCAAATGCATCGGTACTCTACTGTGATTCCTGCAGTTCCCGGATGTGCAATGCTGAATTTTCTGCCAAATTTGAACCACTTAATTTGGGAAGTGAAATAAAATGGACCGAAAATGACCTGTCAAATATATTATACATCATATTTTTAAACAGATTGAATATTTCAGAAAAGAACTCTGGAAGGTGAATGTGGATTATTGAATTTGTAATTATGAAAATGTGTGTGAAATTTTTTGAATTGAAATATTCACAGCCCCTAAAAATGCAAGCCCTGAAAATACAAGGCATTAAAATGCATGTACTGTTAATGCAATGTATTGTTTTTTTTTCAGTGTCAGTGCTATTCAACATGCTTTTTTTTTTTGTTGTTGTTTCAAATATATTTCTCATTATTTTTCTTCCATAGAAACACTGATTTAAACAAGCGGTTCTCAAACTATGGGTTGACATTCTACATGTAACACGTGGGATTTTGTGAGGGGAGGAAAAAATTAGGTAATGTCAGGGAAGAAAAATTGTACCACAATAACCAGACCTGACGGTGTCAAATGATCTGTACCCATGATGCTTTGTTAGTGCAGCAAACATGTTAAAGCCGAGACATAAATTATACGCTCCTAGATGTCCTGTAGTATTTATGAGGTCTTGATCTTCCATCTTTCTCCTCAGTCGCCCTAAAAATGGATTAATCTTTAAAAGTCAATGATCCCTTTACATTGGCTGCATGCTTAAGCTATCTGAAGTTATTACTAGATGTTATAGCTTTAAAGCCTGTTATATTACATGTTTTCCTCTTTCTAGTCAGAGACAGATGCTGTTATATGTGACATAAGACAGCAATATTCATCACAGAGCAGCGCTTCGTGCAAAGCTGTCATCAACGCTTCATCTCTCATCCATGCACTCCCTGTTCCGAGATAAAATACTAGCGCACAATTACAGCTTCAATTTAGATGTGGTTTAAAAACTCCAATTTTCCTTTTAATGGAAGAAAGTCAAACTACTGTTCAAAGGTTAGGGGTCAGTACATTTTTAAGAAAATTAATGCTTTTATTTACCAAGGACACATTCAATTGATTAAAAGTGACATTTTATCAGCTTACAAAAGATTTATTTTTAAATAAATGCTGTCATTTTGACCTTTCTGAAATCTTGTAAAAAAAATCCTGTTTCTAGTAATTTAATTGGTAATTTTTTGAGCAGCCAATCGGCATATTAGAATGATTTCTGAAGGATCAAATTCGCATCGCAGGAATAAATTAATTTTTAAATATTTTAAAACAGAAAACAGCTATTTTAAATTGTAATATTTTTTCACAATTTTAATGTTTTACTGTATTTTTTTTTTTTTTTTTTTTAATCAAAGAAATGCATCTTTAGTGAGCATAAGAAACTTTCGGGGAAAAAAAAAAAAAAAATCTTACCAACCCCAAACTTTTGAAAAGATAAATGTTACTTACTCAGATAAAACTGTCGGATGATGCAAGATGACGTGTTTTTAATGATGACTTTTGACAACTCCAGGGCTTTGGTTAAAACTACAGACTAAACTTCTGCATTTTTGCTTTTCCAACCACAGACAGTCTCTGTTTTCGCTAGTCATAGCACTATTTTCAATTGTCTTTTTTTTTTTTTTTTTTTTAACCATGTGTTATGTTGTAATTTCTCTGTACTTATGACCTACTTACCAAAGCCAGAATATACGAGCCAGTGTTTGTTTTGGACTCCTGATTCCTGATACTTTATTAAGATAGAATAGCTTTTTCCATATACAGTGTTGTTAAGACTGATTGATAGACCTCCTTGTGTAACTTTTGGAGTTTATCTAACAATTTGATGAAAGCATCAGTGTATGCTGTCAAGCTTTCAATCAAACCACCCTTAAATATCAGCCTAAACCTCTCTGGAGGAACGTGTTGGGTTTTTAAACATTGTTTTCAAAAGCCCCCGCCGACCTTACTGAGAGTCACTTCTGAAAAGATTCATTTTATGAATCAAAAATGACAGATGCCATTTTATGCTGAGAAAACAGTATTGAATATGGAAGCAAAAGTTTGGCACACATTTGATGTGAAAATTTACCATGCAGAGGCTCGTAGCAGAACTTTTCTTCAGAACTTCTTCAGAACTTTTTTTCCTTTAGCAACCGCTTTGATAGAAGAAACACTTCTGTTTTAGTTTAGGCTGTGAAATAAAGTGAGTTTGACATGAGTTTCGATTTTCACTTTAGCAAAAGGAAGCCAAGTGTATACCCTGATTTGTTCTTTTCGTCAACTTTATTCACACTTGCTTTAAGTGTGTGGAAAAAAGAACAAATTAAAGACTATCAGCCATTAAAAAGGCACAAGCTATTTGGTGTATTCTGTCTCAACGACTTTTTCAATAGGAAATAAGTTAATATGGAGTTCTGTCTTGTTATTATTACCTGAGATTAAAACTGTCAAAAATAATTTTTTAAAAGTGAAATAAAGCTAAAATATAATATATTCTATTTATAAATGAAAAATTATACTTTAAAAAACATATAAAAATGAAAATTGGAATGTTGTGCTTAAAGCAAATCAAAGCACATAAAGCATATGTGAGCCTGCAGCACAAAAGCAGTCATAAGTAGCACAGGTATATTTGTAGCAATAGCCAACAATACATTGTATGGGTCAAAATTATCCATTTTTCTTTTATGCCAAAAATCATTAGGATATTAAGTAAAGATCATGTTCCATGAAGATATTTTGTAAATTTCCTACTGTAGATATATCAAAACCTCATTTTTGATTAGTAATATGCATTACTAAGAACTTCATTTGGACAATTTTAAAGGTGATTTTCTCAATATTTAGATTTTTTTTTGCACCCTCAGATTCCAGATTTTCAAATAGTTGTATCTCAGCCAAATATTATCTTATCCTAACAAACCATACATCAATGGAAAGATTATTTATTCAGCTTTCAGATGATGTATATATTTCAAAAACATTCAAAAATTGACCCTTAAGACTGATTTTGTGCTCCAGGGTCACAAATCTCTAAAACTTAAATTAAAATGAAAATGGAAAATATAACAATTATAGCAAATTTAAAATATTAATAAATGCTTTAACAGTACATAAATAATGCTAAAGTAGCACTGATACAGAGTTTTGAGAAGTGTAGCTTTATTAAAGTGCCATGTTTGAGGGGAAAAAACCCAATAAATTCACCAAGGAACAGATTTTTTCCTATTGTTCATGCATGCCTGCTTTTCTCTTTTGTCTCATCAGCTTTGCCACCATCATGCGGGAAACCTTAAGAGACCTGGCGCCCAACTGTGAGGTTACTCTTGTCCAATCAGAAGACGGCAGCGGGAAAGGTGCCGCCCTCATCACGGCTGTGGCTTGTCGATTAAAAGATGCTAGCAAGTAGAGACTGAACAAAATGATGTCAAGGGGAAAAGATAATGAGAGAGAAATTACACACTGATCTTCCAGAGGTTTTTTATTTTTGTGACCTTACTGAAACAACACTCCTGTCTGTAAAAGAATGTATCTTATTTATTTTTGTTGCATTTTTATGCTTTAGGTCATGCATTGTAAGGACTTGGCATATGCAGGTGGGGGATTGTTAGTATAAAAGGGGGGAAAAAAAAACAAAGGAGAAGAAAAACTAATAACTGCTATGTATATGTGTATTGTTACTGATTTGAATTACTGTACTGTCTGAAAAAAAGCACAAAGAGATTTTATTGACCTGTTGAGCTGTGAATGAAATAATTTATTTCTGTACTTAACTAGAGTCCATGCATATTTCCAGGCTGCTGATTAAAGGATTCATTTACTCATCGTCAAGTACGCTCTTAAAAATAAAGGTGCTTAAAGGTTCTTCACAGCGATGCCATAGAAGAACCATTTTTGGTTCCACGAAGAGCCATTCAGTCAAAGAACCATCTCTTTCTTACCTTTTTATAATCTGAAGAACCTTCTTTCACCACAAATAAGCTTGTGTGAAACAGAAAGGTTCTTCAGATGTTAAAGCTTCTTTATGGAACCATGTAGACAAACAAGTTCTTCTATGGCATCGAGAAGCAGCATTGGTTTTAAGAGTGAAGGTGAGTAAACATTTATTTTGTGCCGAACTCTTCCTTTTAAAGGACTAGTTCACACAAAAATGAAGAAACAAACTCATCTACTGTGCATCATGGCCTGAGGGTTTTTTGGGGAAAACTATTCCTTTAAATACCTAGAATAGTGATTCTTAAGCGAGGAAGATCTCTTGCTTAATCTTAAATTGTGTCTGTGCTGTTGTTCCCGTTACTGAAGGACAGTCCTGCTGCTGTACTGAGATGAAGCTAATTTAATTAGTCTTCTGAACAGGTCCAATGCTGCTCTGAAGAAAGCTGTCAGGCGAAAGCTTTTTAAGGGCTAACTTGATGGTTTGAGGAAAATTGGCTTTAAGTGCCAGACCATAAGTTCTAGAATTTAGTAATATCTACTAATGCAATACAAACACATGAAAATCCTGTACACAGACTGAAGTAAATGTTGCTCTCCATGTTTAAATGCACAATATTAATTGCATTGGCACTTTTTAGGTTGGAAATGGCAGGTGAAATTATCACTGTCGGATGTCAAGAGACTCACACTGAAATTGAACGCATCTTTTCTCGCAGCGCTGGCGGGATATTTATTATTGATGAATGTAGAATGAGTTGGGCTTCACAGTTTATCATGTGTGGATAATGCCAGGGTTTCTCCAACAGCTGTAAGGTGCAATTTTCCCTGAGCAAATATTGAGTGAGTGTCAGATTTTCAGTAAGAAACCTTCTGCAAACTTGTCCCTTTAGTCTAATAATCATACAAGATCAATTTGGTCTTTTTATTTGTATATGATTTTGCTTATTCATCTACTTGATTGAGTTGCTTGTTGTAGGTTGGATTAATTTTACAGTGTAATTTCTGCAAATTGCTTTTCACATTTCTCTTTGACTTCATTCACATTAGAACGGTTCCAGACAATAAAGATTGACATCGCCTGCTACCACAGATATAGTGCATTACCAGCTGGCGAAATTGATGGAGCCTTCTAGAAAATGTCAGGTCATCTATTTTTGTTTGAAATTTCAGTCTGCAGACAAAGACGGTGCAGAAATATCCCCCCGGCTAAGATTTCTTTCTTTTTTCTTCTTCAACATGAACACTGCAGGCTCTGGCTTTAAGAAATGTACATGTGTGAACAATATCTATACATTTACATTGATTAGTGGTTATAGATGCACTGTAAAAAATCAAAAGGTGAGAAAACTTAAAAGTTTAAGGCAACCAGCAGATCTTTGAATTTTCTCAACTTCTTGTTTTCAGTTTATACAAAAACAAGTTGAGAAAACTCAAAAATCTGCTTAAGCTGGTTGCCTTAAACTTTTAGGTTTTCTCACCTTTTGATTTTTTTACAGTGTGGTTATAGGGATAGAGTTTAGAATAGAGTTAGGTATAAGGCAGGTTTGATTGGAGAAAAAAAAAGCATGATTTAAAAATATGACTACATTACATATGTATGTAATGTGACTACACTACTGTTTAAAGGTTTGGGGTCGGTAAGGTTTTGTTTGTTTGTTGCTGTAAGAAGTCTCTTAAGCTGCCTTTATTTGATCAGAAATACAGTAAAAACAATATTGTAAAATATTGTGAAGATTTAAAATAGATGTTTTCTATTTTAATAAATTTTAAGATGTAATTTATTTCTGTGGTCAAAGCTGAGGTTTCAGCATCATTACTCCAGTCTTCAGTGTCACGTGATCCTTCAGAAATCATTCTAATATGCTGATTTGTTGCTTAAGAAACATTTCTGATTATTATTATTGAAAACAGTTGTCAGTGATATTTTTTTCAGAATTCTTTGATGAATGAAATGTTCAAAAAAAATGGCATTTGTTTAAAAATAAAGAAAAATGCCTATACAGTCAATTTAAAGCATCACTGCTAAATAAAAATAAGTTCTATGAAAAAATAAATGACTGATTCCAAACATTTTAAAGGTAATGTGTAAGTATGTGCTTATACAGGAGAGAGCTAGAATGAACATTTTAACTCTATAGGTTACAATGGGAATTAAGACAGAAAAGTTAATACTTTAAGGAATAGTTCACTTGAACTTGAAAATTCCGCCATTATTTACTCATTTTCTTTTTTTTCTTTTTTTTTTTTTGTAAAACAAAAGAAAAATTAAGGATCTTCATGCAGCTCTTTTCCATGCAACAAAGGAGGGGGAAAAAATGTAAGAAAAAAGTACAAACATCAGAATACAGCATAACACTATTCCACATCATTCAATACAGCTCTGTGTAAAGAACAGACCCAAATGTACTGTTAACTCTCATCTTGAACACTTACATTGAGTAAGTAATGACAAAAATATCATTTTGCATTGACATAATCCTAGCGGTGCATCTAGTGCTCAGTGATGCACAAACATCTACATCTTAAAGGCTTTGGTTGTAGCATCTTACAGACACAGACGCTGAAGTATTCTCATTTACTTTTGAGGAATTTTCAGTGCTGTGTTTTGGTTTGTCGAAGTGCTGTCAGTCATTTATATTGAGCTGTGTGAATTTCTGAATGACTAACAGCTTTCCTGCTCAGTATTCCCATCCATTCTGTGCCTGTGAGCGGCTCTGCTTATTCTAGCAGGGCTCCGTGGACAATAGCTCATGATTTTTTTTAAGGTCAGATCAGGTCTGCTCTGCTGCGGCTTTCAAATGTTCTTTGTGGCACCTGCACCTAAACACTTCACATATTCAGAGTATGCATGCTAAAGGCCGCTTCTGAGATGCTGTAGACAAGCAAAGGTGATGCTCTTGGCAGAAGTACAGTAGGAATGACCTTTAACATTCATGTCAAAATACAAGCGTTTTGGTTTTTAAGCAAGATCCCTGGAAACAAACTCCACATCTATGCAGAACACTCAAATGTTCATAGAGTTTTGTTGGTATTGTTTTGTAATAAACCTTTTTGAGATTAATAATTCATAATGGGGTGTTTCTTCAACACCAGGACTTTTTTTTTTTCTTTACAGCTTTTGTAACTGACAGCTATTTTGCAATGCTATTATGCATACCTTTCATTTCAATCTTAATATAAGAAAATCTAAAATTGTAATAATCTAAAGTAGAATGGAATAGCCATAAGACAATAATTCAATATGTCCATGAAGGAATAAATAGGAAACCCTTGTCATTTCCACCTCAACTAACAATTTATCTTTTAAAGTTATTGTAGTTACTAAGTAGACAGAGCTTGATATAAAATAAGGCATGTATTAAGAAAAGAGAAAGGTCACTGTGAACTGTATATTTTTATTTTGCATTGGTTTATCAAATTACTTAAGAAGCATGAAAATAATAAGTGGAACAAGAAGTGAGAGAGCATTATATGTAAGCTGTCAGAATGTACTTATATTTTTCAATTGGCTGCATTGAAGAAGGTCAAGCATGCATTAAAGAACAGGCTATAAATGAGTCTTCCGACATAACCGGTGATGCCCTGAACCCCCTTGACCAGTTATCCAGTAGTCATTTGACACATGAAGGAATAAAACAGAACCTGCTGAAGTTGCTCTGCTCCACTTTTGCCTCTTAAATCACAAAACCAAATGTAGCTGCAAGCAGTGATTACCAGGGTTCAAGCGCTTAAGGCATTTAAGCATATAAGGAAAAAGGCATTACATATTATTTAGCAAGGCTGTACCTACGTAAATCAATGATTAAAAAAGCATTTTTGGCAAATACAGGTAATTTACCTTTGAAATATGTGACCCTGGACCACAAAACCAGTCATATGTGTAAATTTTTCGAAATTGAGATTTATACATAATCTGAAAGCTGAATAAATAAGTTTTTTTTGTTAGGATAGGACAATATATGGCCGAGATACAACTATTTGAAAATCTGGAATCTGAGGGTGCAAAAAAATCTAAATACTGAGAAAATCACCTTTAAAGTTTTGATATATTTACGGTAGGAAATTTACAAAATATCTTCATGGAACATGATCTTTACTTAATATTCTAATGATTTTTGGCATAAAAGAAAAATCTATAATTTTGACCCATACAATGTATTGTTGGCTATTGCTACAAATATACCTGTGCTACTTATGACTGCTTTTGTGCTCCAGGGTCACATATGTGAATGAAATATATATGAAGTACGAAATAATATGAAATATATGCAATACCTTATTTTTTTTTTTTAAGTTTGTGATCTGATCTCCTTAAAACTTGGTATGCTTGCTTAGAATCACCTGTTGCATGTTTTCAGCAGGTTTCATGTAGTTTTGAGTTTTCCTTCAGGGTTTATAGGATTTTGGGTAAATTTGGACAAGACCCTTTTCTAAACGACCCTGTTATATCTTCCCAAAGGGTAAATTTAATTTTTTATTTATTTGTTTAATTATTGGTCTAGACTCTAGAGAGTCCAGAGAATTGTGTACTGCAGTGTTTTTTTTTTTTTTTTTTTTTTTTTTTTTTCAGATTGCGCGAAAAAAAAACAAAAAAAAAACCTATGACTAGTTTGGATAGTCTTAGTCATTAAACAAATGATTTGATTGACAGCAGTGGTTCTAGAGGCAACGATGTCTGGAATCAGGAGTTCTATCATACCATACATGCATCAAATAACAAATTAAAAACATTGCAAATATGTTTAGTCATTGTAACTGCCTGTTTTTGCAAAAAGAGTTTCATGGCCAGTAAAAAAATTTGGCCATTGGGAGCTGTGACAAAAAAGTTAGTTTTAGGCCCTGATTTCAGCGCTACACGCTTGAACCCCTAATTAATGCCATTCTGCTGCTGTTCTTTGCAGCATTTTCCCCCTGCTTCGGCTCATAACCGGAAAACTGAACAGAGACGACCAGAGGAGAACTGTAATGAATGAACCGATTTGGTGCTCACTGCGATACCTCACAGATTTGACCTGTGCCTCTGAAAGAGAATAATAGAGATTTCAGCTTCAACTTCCTATGTGAACAAATAATCAGTTAATTCTTTTCTAAAATGTCAAATCCATATTCAGACAAGTTCAAGAGCTGGTTTCAAATGAGGCCCTCTATTAGCGCTGCGTGTGTTAAGCACTTCTGTATGCTTTATTAATCAGCAGCCAACTTGATCGTTTTCTTGTCCAACTTTACCTCTTTCATTTAATTCAACATGTTCCAATTGATTGCATTTAATACCAGTGTTTCAGTTTCCTCTGTTCGAGGTGTTTCACAGTCAATGAGAAATGTAGGGGAGACTGAGGGCATTTGATGTTTTTTTCCCTTTTATTTAAAAGTCTTTCATAACAGTATAGCAAACAGTATAGTACTATTACATTTACAGTAATTTTGTACTAGGAAAGACATTATGTTCTGTAACACTCCCATTAGATGCCATTAGATATGATTGAGGTTTGAATGTATGTCTTGTGTTTCATGCAGAGAAGAGAAAATCCTGCAAGTTTGGAGTCACATAAGGGTGAGAACATGGTGAGTTTATTTTTGTGTGAACAATTTCTTTAATTGTTTGTATACATTTGCAAAATGTAAATAGATGCAGTATGTATGATACATATATACACACACAGTACTGTGCAAAAGTCTTAGGCCACCAGTATTTTCACCAACAAAAAATGGTTTTAAGTCAGTTATTTCTATCTTTTGCTGTAGCGTCAGTTGAAAATATCAGTTTATATTTCCAAACATTATTTTTGCCATTAATTGTAATAATCCTGTGAGATTTTTGTGCTCCACACAGAGATCTGATCTCATCATCATCATCAGTCTGTCTGGAATGACATGAAGAGACAGAACAAACTGAGACAGACTAAATCCAGAAGAACTGTGGCAACGTCTCCAAGACTCTTGAAGAAAAAATCTTCCTGCAAAGCTACCTGAAAAACTATGTGCAAGTGTACCTCAGATAAAAGCTGTTTTAAACAAAGTGTGGTCATACCAAATGTTGAGTTGATTTAATTAATAGAAGTTAATTGATACATAAAATCTATTTATGACATTATTTCTGAAAGCATCCTCATTTTACAGCATTTTTACACAATTGCCTAAAACTTTTAACAGTACTGTAGCTTTGCAGGTAGGTTTCTTGAAGCGTCTTGGAGACATTGCCACAGTTCTTCTGGATTTAGTCTGTCTCAGTTTGTTCTGTTTCTTCATGTCATTCCAGACAGACTGATGATGATGATCAGATCAGATCTCTGTGTGGAGCACAAAAATCTCACAGGATTATTACAATTAATGGCAAAAATGTTTGGAAATGTAAACTGATATTTCCAACTGACACGCTACAGCAAAATATAGAAATAACTGACTTAAAAACCATTTTGTTGATGAAAATACTAGCGGCCTAAGACTTTTGCACAGTACTGTATATACAGTGGGTACGGAAATTATTCAGATCCCCTTAAATTTTTCACTCTTTGTTATATTACAGCCATTTGCTAAAATCATTTAAGTTCATTTTTTTCCTCATTAATGTACACACAGCACCCCATATTAACAGAAAAACACAGAATTGTTGACATTTTTGCAGATTTATTAAAAAAGAAAAACTGAAATATCACATGGTCCTAAGTATTCAGACCCTTTGCTCAGTATTTAGTAGAAGCACCCTTTTGATCTAATACAGCCATGAGTCTTTTTGGGAAAGATGGAACAAGTTTTTCACACCTGGATTTGGGGATTCTCTGCCATTCCTCCTTGCAGATCCTCTCCAGTTCTGTCAGGTTGGATGGTAAACGCTGGTGGACAGACATTTTTAGGTCTCTTCAGAGATGCTCAATTGGGTTTAAGTCAGGGCTCTGGCTGGGCCATTCAAGAACAGTCACGGATTTGTTTTGAAGCCACTCCTTCGTTATTTTAGCTGTGTGCTTAGGGTCATTGTCTTGTTGGAAGGTAAACCTTTGGCCGAGTCTGAGGTCCTGAGCACTCTGGAGAAGGTTTTCGTCCAGGATATCCCTGTACTTGGCCGCATTCATCTTTCCCTCGATTGTAACCAGTCGTCCTGTCCCTGCAGCTGAAAAACACCCCCACAGCATGATGCTGCCACCACCATGCTTCACTGTTGGGACTGTATTGGACAGGTGATGAGCAGTGCCTGGTTTTCTCCACACATACCGCTTAGAATTAAGGCCAAAAAGTTCTATCTTGGTCTCATCAGACCAGAGAATCTTATTTCTCACCATCTTGGAGTCCTTCATGCGGGCTTTCATGTGTCTTGCACTGAGGAGAGGCTTCCGTCGGGCCGCTCTGCCATAAAGCCCCGACTGGTGGAAGGCTGCAGTGATGGTTGACTTTCTACAACTTTCTCCCATCTCCTGACTGCATCTCTGGAGCTCAGCCACAGTGATCTTTGGGTTCTTCTTTACCTCTCTCACCAAGGCTCTTCTCCCCCGATAGCTCAGTTTGGCCGGACGGCCAGCTCTAGGAAGGGTTCTGGTCGTCCCAAACGTCTTCCATTTAAGGATTATGGAGGCCACTGTGCTCTTAGGAACCTTAAGTGCAGCAGAAATTTTTTTGTAACCTTGGCCAGATCTGTACCTTGCCACAATTCTGTCTCTGAGCTCTTCAGGCAGTTCCTTTGACCTCATGATTCTCATTTGCTCTGACATGCACTGTGAGCTGTAAGGTCTTATATAGACAGGTGTGTGGCTTTCCTAATCAAGTCCAATCAGTATAATCAAACACAGCTGGACTCAAATGAAGGTGTAGAACCATCTCAAGGATGATCAGAAGAAATGGACAGCACCTGAGTTAAATATATGAGTGTCACAGCAAAGGGTCTGAATACTTAGGACCATGTGATATTTCAGTTTTTCTTTTTTAATATATCTGCAAAAATGTCAACAATTCTGTGTTTTTCTGTCAATATGGGGTGCTGTGTGTACATTAATGAGGAAAAAAAATGAACTTAAATGATTTTAGCAAATGGCTGCAATATAAAATACAAAGAGTGAAAAATTTAAGGGGGTCTGAATACTTTCCGTACCCACTGTGTGTGTGTGTGTGTGTGTATATATATATATATATATATATATATATATATATATATATATATATATACATATATATCTGTATATATATATATATATATATATATATATATATATATATATATATATATATATATATATATATGTATATATGTATGTATATATATATGTGTGTGTGCGTACACTACTGTTGTTTTTTTCTTTTTTTAAAGAAAAGCACATAAGCATCTCAAGGCACAATACAAGTATCAAACTGTTATAGAATTAGGAAAGTGGGGGAAAAAACACACAACTAAGCAAACATGATAAATGCCCACATACCCATATAGTCACAATAATATAAGCATACAAATAAACATCTAAACAAGCGAATAGAAAAAGGAGGAAAGAAAAGATAAGAAAAATAATAATAAAAATAAAAACCACAAAACACATTTTATCCAGAATCTGCTTTCTCAAAGTATTCCAGAAATGGGCTCCAAGATTTAATAAAAAAAAGACTGTTTCATTTGAATTCCAAATTTATTCTTTGAGGGCAAAAAGTAGGTCAAAAACCCATTGACGGTAAGTTGGAGGAGAAGTCAACTTCCAATTAATTAATATTTATTAATTATTCCAATTAATTAAACCATCTTATGTACACTACTGTTCAAAAACCTTGGGGTCAGAATGATTTCTCTTTAGAATGCTTAAGATATTAATGTTTTTTTTTTTTTTTTTCAGCAAGAATGCCTTAAATTGGTCAACATTAAAGTGACAGTAAAGACATTTCTAATATAAGAAACAATTTCTTGTATAATCTCTTGAAACAATGTATATATCCTCAATGTATATATAATGTATATATTCCCTTGAGCACCAAATAAACATATGAGAAACTTTGCCAGCAAAAGAATAAATTCAACTTTAAAATATATTCAAATAGAAAAATGGTTATTTTGAATTGTAATAATATTTCTCAATATTATTTTTAACTGTATTTTTGATCAAATAAATGCAGCCTTTGTGAGCATAAGAGACTTCTTTCAAAAACATAAAAAAAAATAAAAAAATCTTACCAACACCAAGGAGTAATGTACGGTTACTGTGAAACCTTGGGAAAACACATTTCAAATATATTGAACTGCACAATCTGAAGCTTTTGACACTTTCAACACGACCCTGTACTCAGTGTGTACAGTGACAGCATGCTCTATTTGTTTTATGTCATGATTGGTCCTAACTAAAGGACTGAAAAGATAGTTTGGTCTCTCTCCTTGCACTGACCATCTGGTAACGGTTATTATGGGTTTCTGTGTTATAAATAAAGAACAGAGTAATGTGATTAGGCTTATTTTCTCAGACAGAGCAGCTGAGTGAATAAATGAATGGCATTATAATGTAGACTAGTGGTGTGAGAGACACGGCCGTGAGCTGATTATGGTCTGTCATGGAGCTCAGTCCAGCTCATTGTGCACTTCAATGCCCTTTGTGTCATGCATTGGATGAAGGATCTCATAAAAGGTGACCCTAAACTCAATAGGGCCACAACAGAGAAGGAATCTGGTCAGAGTGTTGTGGATATGTCTTGCTGAATTAAGGATGAACTCCTCTGAGACAGAACCTCGGATTTCCTTGACTGCTCTGAGGCAACGCATCCATTCAAATATGTGTTTGCTGAGCTCCAGCGACTTGCATATAAATGCTCTGCTGCTTCTTCCAGTGACTGTGATACTGTGCTGTGATGTGCATTTGTGACTGCTAACACTTTAGATCAAGAATAAATAATCCTGAGTACATAAACACTGACATTTCACAGCAGAATGTCTTGTTGCTACAGATGCAATGCTTTTGTCAGGATTAATGTTTATATACCTTTGAAACATTGTCAGATGTATGTGTTTGTTAAGTAGTGCTGTTTACTACAGTAATTAATATTGCTCATACTTTGGCTTACGGATTTGAGCAAACCATAGGTAGCCCTATTATTTGTGATGATACATCAAATCTGATGCTTGTTTATATGGACATGAACTATTATTTCTGACTTCCAGTGCCACAGATACAGGAGGGACTTGGCTCTTTTAGCTGGATATTTAGGAACATTAACCATAGATAAATTAGTCTTTAAAACCATGAGGAGAAAAAAAAAAAAAAGAAAAGTTCATGCAAGCAAAATTGACAACAGACAATTATTAGAAAAGTAATGCTCACCTCAAGCTGTAATGCGACCACAGTGTGAAAAGGTTGACCTTTACATCTCGGATGTGCATTGTTTTTCTAATAATTCAACAGCCTTGAGTCAATTATTCCACTTATTCAGCGGGTGACCACTCCTTTTTCAGGTGATTTCTTTCAAGACATTTGTCATGTTTTTGTCCTTAAAGGGGTCATCGGGTGCCCATTTTCCACAATTTGATATGATTCTTCATGAAGAGTCTATAACATACTTTGTTTATAGTTTCTCAGTGGTGTAAAATAACACCCTTTTTATCCTTGTCAAAAACAGCTCTGTTCACAGCAACCCGTTTCGGAGCATGTCCCTTTAAATGCTAATGAGGTCTGCTGACCCCGCCCCCCTCTTCCCTCTGAGAGACTGTTACTTTAGACGTGGAACTTGATAACTAGCACATTATTAAGAAAGGCGATTTGCAAAGATTCATAAAAAAATCTTATACTCACTTCTTCTGGAGGTGAAGCTGAATCTTATACACATTTAGGTGGATCGAGGGGCGCGTTCCCTTCAGAAACAAAACTAATCCTCTCTGTCTTCAGCGGCTCAGATGTCAGGAGTGAATGACGACTGCTATGTTCATTATTACATCCAACAACAACACTGGCAACACACATTTATGTTCAAACACCATATAAAAGTGAATTTTGCATCCAATGACCCATTAAAAAAACTCTTGCATGCAGGATTAATTTCTTACACATCTGGGGCCTCATTTATAAAGTGTGCGTATGCACAGATTTGATCTTAGAGTGTGCATACTCTTAAATCCAAACCAGTGCTCATATTTGTAAAAACTGTCTTTGACGTGGAAAAGTGTTTAGTGTCACGTCAGAGTCTGAGCAGAAGTACACACTTTTTCTTGTCGGAGTACTACGGGTTTTTGGAAATGTATGCTGTTCTTGCAGCTCGATGTTCTAAATGAAAGGATTTGGACGATGACTGGTGATCTTTTATACAGTATGTTAATGACATTAATGACATTTAATAAATGAGGCCCTTCATCTCAAACCTCCATTCCTAATTCCAAAACCTGATTTTAGTGCTAGTAACAGAGGCTTGAGCCATTGATAATGTAGTTATTAATGCAGTCTAATACAGTTATTACTAGAAAGAGAGAGAAATTCACTGTAGCTGTGTGAAGTGTGTGTGAATTATAGTTGTGTTCAGCAGTGGCAAAAATTTATCTGCTTCAAGAACAGAGAGAGCTGGAGAGAGAAGGCTTTCTGTTGATTCTAAAACAATTTTGTAGGAAAAGCTTGGAAATAGTTTGTCATAGTTTATTGGCTTATATAGAGTAAATAACTGAAATAATTTGGTACAGTGATTTTAAAGCGTAATGCAGTCGCTGTGCATTTCCTGAAAAACAATAAGCTTAGAGCGACCATTAACCAGTCAGAATCAGAATCCATTCATTTACATAGATACTTTATCCTGGGAAAAGTTATGAAGTATACAAGTTAGACACACATTCTCAGTTTTGCTGAACAGTTTTTGACCTCATCAGCTCTAGACTCCTGTTAGAACAGGTGAACAGGTACTGTTCGACAGCAGCCACGTTTTTGTGTGTTAAAAAAGTTCAGCTTGTGCATCTTGTGTTTTTAAAAGAAAAAGGCCTTCTGTGTGAACTGCATTAATTCAGCTCACCGCATATTGTTTGGGATTTAAAGGGGTCATATGACATTGCTAAAAAGAACATTATTTTGTGTATTTGGTATAATGCAATTTGTTTATGTGGTTTAAGGTTCAAAAAAACATTATTTTCCACATACTGTACATTATTGTTGCTCCTCTATGCCCCGCCTTTCTGAAACGTGTCGATTTTTACAAAGCTCATCGTTCTGAGAAGCGAGGCGTGCTCTGATTGGCCAGCTATCCGGTGCGTTGTGATTGGCCGAATACCTCAAGCGTGAGATGGAAATGTTACGCTCCTTACCGTATTGTAATGCCGTATCCTGGTGTGACGACACAAAAACAATAAAACCCATTATAAACAAGGCATTTGTTGCATCCAGTGGGGACATAATTACCGATTATAATGTCTTATACTGTCTTTTTACGTGTCGCGTTGCATCACGCCACGTAAACATTACCATGTCTGCATTTGTGATCGGAGAAACAACAAACAACAAGCACTACTCTACACAGCTCAAAACTCGCGTTTGAATCGTCAGTGGCAAATTCTTTAAATATGAAAACATACTTACAGGCTGTGAGTCAGAAGCACCAGACTGTCTTTGCAAAGTTGTAATTGCCCCACTTTATAGAAACAGTTTTTGAGCAGCTGGCAGCTACTCTCAGCTTCAGGAAATAGTCCTCCGTTAAAATGCACTGCACACGCTCGAATATTTGGGTTGAACTGTTCTGGAACAGTGTTGTAAATACAACTTAACCACTGATTTCTAGTTGTGTCCTCTTTTGGAAGCCCAAATAAAGTAGTTTCGCTTTCACAATGAAACACAGCATCTCCAGGACATGGCGCCAGCGGCAGCAACAACACTACAGCGAGAATAAAAGTCCCGCCCTCTTTCATTGCATATACGTTTGGGCGGTGTTATACAAATCTCCCCACACCGTGACGTAGACATGTGGGGGTGTGTTTGAATGAGCCGTTTTAGGGGGGCGTGGTCGAGTCTTTTATAAAGAATATCTCTTTGGTTTTGAGACTTTAGTCTTTGCAACTTCAGGGATCTTATCTATGCAAAAACAGCTTGTAACACTCCAAAGAGAAAGGAAAACTTGAAATCGCATCATATGACCCCTTTAAAGTGTGGTAATTGGTGTAAAAAGCGCTCCTGCTGCTGAGGCTAAAGGCACAATAATTAACATCATAAACAGCTGGCTGATGTTTCCATTTATTGGCGTGATGAGGTTAAATTCAGATGTTAAATAGTTGAGTAAAAAATATCATATTAATAGGGACAATCATTAGGCTGTATTTATAATGAAACCATCCTATTTAAAAAAGATATCATATTAATCATATTTGATAAAATATCATATTTATTATTATATTTTTATATTTATTGTTATAATATATTATTATTATTATTATTATTATTATTATCATATTTACTACTGTAAAGCTATATTAAATTATAATGGGATCCCCTTCAATGCTTTCAGAATCTTTTTTTAAATGATTCTGTTTCTGTATTTTTAAAATGAACAAATTTTAATGGCAGATATTGAACAATTCTTTAATTTATGGGGGGTAAAATGTGCACCTTGCCACCTTATACATTTATAAGATTTTAAGCAAAACAAACCACTTATGATATATTTTCACACAACAGCTGTTGCTCCACCAATCTTCAATAAAACATGTATAGTGTTTTCTGCAGTTGTACCCAATGGGAGTAACGAAAAGCATTTTTCTTAAGGTGTGCCTTTAGCTCCGGTGATTTAGAAATGGCGTTACAGAATTGTTATTGAATGCTGGTGATATGCAGGGTACACAGTGTGCACTGTACTTTTAATGCAGGCATGTGCACCGCTGCTGTCAGTTTCCCTTTTGCAGCTAGCAATGCTATGGCAACAATCCACAATACCCTAGTATCAGCTCAAATTGATTGTTGATTGTATGTGTTGTTTCTCCAGTCAGTGTTCTGAGATTCTGCAACATGTCTGTTTGGATTCCTGACAGTTTTTGGATATTGTCTCAGTCTACCATTTTTTGCTCTTTTATGATTTTATGGTATTTTGGCTTTTTTTTTTTTTTTAAATTTATTTATTTTTTACCCTAAGCCTGTCTGCCATACTGGATTCATTTGCTACTTTTGAATTTGGTTATAGTATGTGAACGTTAACCTGACTGTCTAATGCAGTTTTGGTTCTTTACCCTGCTGCCTGAAAAAAAAAAAAGACCTTGGAGACAAGAAGATTACTGTAGACACTGATACAAAATATGAGACCACTAATAAAAGTACTTCTGTTTAGTATTTTTCTAGTTCAAAGGTTTGGTGTTAGTTAGATTTTCCTTCATTAAATCGATCAAAAGTGCAGTAAAGATATTTTATATTGTTACAGTAGATTTCTATTTCAAATAAATGCTGTTCTTTCAAACTCTCTATTCATCCTTCAAAAAATGTATCATGCACAAAAATATTAAGCACAGCTGTTTTCAAGATTGATAATGAGAAATGTTTCTCGAGCAGTAAATCATCATATTAGACTGATTTCTGAAGGATCGTGTGATGCTGGTTGCTGATATTTTGCTATCATGAGAATAAAATACATTTTAAGCTATATTAAAATAGAAAACATTTTAAATTGTAATATTTTCACAATATTACTGTTTTTACTGTATTTTAATCAGCATCATAAAATGCAGCCTTGTATTTCTTTCAAAAAAACATTTAAAAAAATCTTACCGAGTCTAAACTTCTGAATGTATATTTTTGTAAATTGTCAATGTAAGTGAAAAGTTGACATGAAAAAATTAATTTCAGAATGCTTTTAAATAAATAGCACACCCCCCCCCCCCCAGTTTGTCTTGACTCATTAATTCAAGCGAGCACAATTTCTAAACAATATGTTTGTCCATGCCTATGAATCACATTCGTTACAAATTTGCACCAATTATTTCATCATCATGTGTGACAGTCTCAGCTATCAGCCTTGTGTTTGTCGTACACTCGTCATGCTGATTCTCCCTCTTGAGAATAAAGTTGCACAAACCTGCATTTAGATATCCTAAAATGTTTTTTTATGAAGTCAATGAAATTCAGTGCCTGGTGTTGGCAAGAGAAGCTCTCTGGTTGATGCCAGGTGTGCAGTTTTTTTTTTTTATTATTTTTTTTTTTTTAAAGTTTCTCTCTGTCTCACATACAAACACACACACACACACACCTGCGCAGGTCTGGCCAGAGCTACGATCCACTGGGAGATTAAAAACAGAGACTCCGGGAAGTAAGGTGGAATAATGACACCCACAGCTGAGGAATAATGAGGGGACGCTGGGGAAAACGAGTGAGTTTCCAGCCTTTTCAATCCGTGGGCAGGAGCCAGTGGAGGTCTGACATATGATGATTATTTTACTGAATACTGAACTGGGGCTGAATGCTGGAAAGTTTGGGCCTTGAGCGCAGGATTAAGAGAAGAAGTAGAATTTCATCCCCATGCACCAAACCCTTTGGCATGGAATAACTGAATTTAATTGAACCATATAATTGTAGAAGGTTGAGGAGAAGAAACCTCAGAGAATGCAAAATCAGTGCACGCACAAGCAATGCTCGTGATGAAAACAAAGCTGCGCCTTTGTTTAACAGGCCTCTTGCCTTCAGAATAGGCCAATCAGTCAGACTGAACATGTCCTCAGTGTTTATTTTAGAGTTTCTTTCCCCAGAATGTGCCATAATTTGCATCAGCTGAAGATCTCTTAAATGGAGGGACAGCAATCCTCCTGCTTTTCCTGCATTAGTTGTCACACAATAATATGGCAGATGGCAGCTCATGAAAAGAGGGTCTGCGTACTGTTTTGCATAGCTTTTCCGGAGCAGAAATATCTCAGAGTAGTTCATTGCAGTCTTGTCACCAAGAAAAAAACCATCACTTACTGTCACCTAGCATGCTCACTTAGAGCTGTGAAATGCTTGATTCTTCCTTCTTGATGCATATAGTTCAAAATGTTAGAATCAATACAATTAACAGAAGATAATTTATATTTTTCTTTCTTGATTGCAGGAGAAGAAGGGTGTTTGCTTTTGCATAATTGTTAGACAGTGTTTGCAGAAGAAACCATCTCCAGGTTTCTGTGACGTTCATGGCTCATGTCGCTCCTCTGATGTAAGTCTACATTGTAGTTTTTATCAGTATAATTGCCTGTCAGCTATGAATCATATATCTATATATCATATATATCATATATCTATATATCATATATATCATATATCGCTTTGAGATGTAGTAGCACACCTTTCCTCACAAGCTGTGTGATTTGAAGTATCACTCCAAAGCTGAATTAAATGGGAAAAAATTGATCTAAATGAGTTTTTTCCCCATTGGAATAGAATTGGAGAAATTTGGCATTACGTCACTTGAAGAACACAACACTTCCTCCAGTGAAAAAGTCAGTTTATTGTTGTCTTCTCACATTTAAATCCATTAACAATATCTACTAATTTAGACAAGATGACGTTTTCACTGGATAAAGTAATATCATGGATAGAGGAGTTCTTGGGTTTATTTATTACAAACACGCAGCTCTTTGCTTTACATGGCATTAACTGATGGACTCATTCTGACGGCACCCATTCACTGCAGAGGATCCATTGCTGAGACAGTGATGCAGTGACACATTTCTCCAAATCTGATAAAGAAACAAAATCACCTACATCCTGGATGGCCTGAGTAAGTTTTCAACAAATTTAAATTTTTTGGGTGAACTATTCCTTCAAATACGCAGTATGTTTATAAAGATGATGGTTCCTTATTGGTGTCTGTGGTTCTATAAAGAAACTTTAACGTCTGTGGAACCTTTCCAATGCACAAAAGGTTCTTTAATAAACCCTTCCTTCAAATAAACTTCAAACGAAAACTTTTATTTGCAGAAAAACGGAAAACAAAAATGGGCCCATGTGTCTTATTTTGGATGACAGATAGTTCATCTGTCTGGACAAATGTGGAACAATGCATGGAGGGGCATTATATGTGACCCTGGAGCACAAAACCAGTCTTAAGTCGCTGGGGTATATTTGTAGCAAAAGCCAACAATACATTATATGGGTCAAAATTATTGATTTTTCTTTTATGCCAAAAATCAATAGGACTTTAAGTAAAGATCATGTTCCATGAAGATATTTTGTAAATTTTCTACCATAAATATATCAAAACTTCATTTTTGATTAGTAATATGCAAGAACTTCATTTGGACAACTTTAAAGGTGATAGATTTTTTTGCACCCTCAGATTCCAGATTTTCAAATAGTTGTATCTCAGCCAAATATTGTCCTATCCTAACAAACCATACATTAATGGATAGCTTATTTATTCACCTTATGATGAATAAATAAGCTTTCATATGATGTATAAATCTCAGACCCTTGTGACTGGTTTTGTTGTCCAGGGTCACATATCAGTCTCAGTGCTTTCTGCTATTATTTCATCATTTTGAGGTTTATTTTTAATGCTGTGCCAACGCATGAGAACACCTTCTGACATTAATTTGCATACTGTATATGTGCTCTCTACAATGATAGCGATAAGTGAAAAGCAAGCATGCTTTATCATAGCTTGAGCATAATTGCAGTGAAGAACGATTGTTTCTCACAATCAGGCATCTGGCCGGAGTCATCACCCCTGCAATCTATTAATTATCCAATGTACTGCATGCCGACAACTCTTGTGTCGTCTAACTAATGAATCATATCGTCAGAGGCACTGGGTAAACAAGTCCTAAGCACCACGTTTGTCCTCATCCCAGCAGGCAATAATCGCATTAAGTCTTCCATGAACTCCTTCTCTGAAAACAAGATCCCTGGTGCTCTGTTTATGCTGATAAACAGGTAGTTTTGAGTTGATAGTAAATCTTTGAAGATGCTTCAGCTTCCCAATAGATTACTGATTTAACTGCAATTACAGTTTATTTCAGCTGCTTACACACAAAATCTTTAATTGTCACACAGTTTCTGAAAGCTGACACTCAAACAGCAGAAGCACACACCAAATCTGCAAAACCATACACTAATTCTCGGCCTTTGACTCAGTTTTCAATTTCATAAAACACTTTTTGCAAAACACATCACACAATTATCTATGTAACACACAAAAATCTAACAGGAATTGATATTATGGCAAAGGTGTTTGCGAATGTTTGCTTTTGAGATGTGTTTGTGATATTTTGAATGCAGTGCTTCATTTTGCAAGAGATGTGATGCATTTTGCATTTTGTGTGCAATTCTTGGATTTGAAAAAGGAGGCAAAGTTTTGAAAATGTGTGTAAGCAGCTGAAAAAACTGTAATGCCCACAAGTGAACCACAGGACTCAGCAACAATTGTGAAGTGAAAATCTGTGTGTTTGTAATAAACAAATCCATTATGAAGCCTTTTTAACTTTAAACCGTCACTTCTGGTCCATTACCTAAAATGACGCTTTGTCAAGTGAAAAAGTCCAACTCCTGTTCAAAATCCATTGACATATTTGTTTACAGCCGTTTTAAACTGTTTTTGCTTGATCTGTGCAGATTTCTCTCTTGATTCAGATGAGACAACTTTTTCACTGGTGCAAGTGTATGGACTCTTATTTTAGCTAGAAATGTCTTTTCACTTCACAAGACGTCAGTTGATGGACTGGAGCCGTGTGCATTAATTGTGGATGATAGAATGGTCCTTTTTTCTAGTTTTAAATATGTCATCATAATTTATTCTCAGAGCTGCACTGTAAAAAAAATTTCAATACTTTGATAGGTTGGTATATTAACAGTATATCAGTTAATGAAATTAAATTTTTTAAATGTAAGTTTAAGTTAAATCCATAAACCTAAAATGTTGCTATGGAAAATTGCCAGTTTATTTATTGTAAATTTTATGGATTTTTTATTTTATTATTATTATTTTTTTTACAGTGTGTCAGAGCAGAGAACACAGATGCTTTTTTTCTGTTTGTTTTGGAGGTTTACATACAGAGATTTTATACCTCTTTCAAGGCTGATGAGAGATTAGGTTATGCTTTCTGTGAAGCCTATTTTATTGCCATAGCGAGCTATTTTATCACAAAACCCAAGAGACCGGTGATTTGTATTCTCGTTTATATTCTTTGTCTGTAGAAAATGTGAGAAATTGCAGTGGAGCTTCAAAAATCACACTAGAGAATGAATTTGAGAACACACCTTTTTAACTCTCCAAAAATATGATAACCAACCACATTGTGAGTGATTATATATCTGCCTGCTTCTTTTTTTTCTCAACAACACTGTGACAATGTGAAATCACACTTTCAGAGCCCAAACTTGATTCTCCACCTTCATGTCTGAGGTCCAAACACCTTTTCACGAAGCTCTGTATAAGAACTGCGAGTGCATATGCCGGAGGAATCGTGACCTCCCGTGACTCGCAGTGTTTTCTGTTCTTTGTGATGCTTCTGTTTCAGAGGACCAGCCACACCAGATGCATCCATCTCCTTCCAGCGCTCCTACAGACTCGGTCTGTGGTCAGGACAGGAATTTCTAGGAAAGGTAAATATTGTGCACAAAGCTTCTTTTATCTCTGCAATCCAAGACTGGGTCAGGGAGAAGATATTTCATTAAGTGAACCTGCACACTGCCTCCTGTGAATCTCCAAAACAGTGAATGAAGGCCAGCTGGGATTGAGTTCATAGGAACATCATGCACTGGTAAAGCATTGCAGGGAGAAGAGAAAGTCCTTGTATTGCATAGGTGCCTTTATTGGTATAAATAAGTTTAAATAAAAGTTTATTAGTTATTAGTTTTTTTAGGGTGACTACACTCTTAAAAATAAAGGTGCTTCACAATGCCAAAGAAGAACCTTTTTGTCTAAATGGTTCCATAAATAAACCTTTAACATCTGAAGAACCTTTCTATTTCACAAAAGCTTCTTTGTGGTGAAAGAAGGTTCTTCAGATTATAAAAAGGTAAGAAAGAGATGGTTCTTTGACTGAATGGTTCTTTGTGGAACCAAAAATGGTTCTTCTATGGCTTCACTGTGAAGAACCTTTTAAGCACCTTTATTTTACCTAAGTACACTAAATATAAATACACCAGTTAGCACTAACACTTAAACTGATTTTAAGTGTGGTCATATAAAGTACCAGAAGTGTTTTATAATTGCATTGCTTAAAAGTGTGCTATAATCACTTTACATAAAATTTTAGTGAATTTTTATATACTACATCACTATCATATACAGTGGGGAAAAAAAGTATTTAGTCAGCCACCAATTGTGCAAGTTCTCCCACTTAAAAAGATGAGAGAGGCCTGTAATTTTCATCATAGGTATACCTCAACTATGAGAGACAAAATGAGAAAAAAAAAAAATCCAGAAAATCACATTGTAGGATTTTTAAAGAATTTATTTGCAAATTATGGTGGAAAATAAGTATTTGGTCAATAACAAAATTTCATCTCAATACTTTATTATATACCCTTTGTTGGCAATGACAGAGGTCAAACGTTTTCTGTAAGTCTTCACAAGGTTTTCACACACTGTTGCTGGTATTTTGGCCCATTCCTCCATGCAGATCTCCTCTAGAGCAGTAATGTTTTGGGGCTGTTGCTGGGCAACACGGACTTTCAACTCCCTCCAAAGATTTTCGATGGGGTTGAGATCTGGAGACTGGCTAGGCCACTCCAGGACCTTGAAATGCTTCTTACGAAGCCACTCCTTCGTTGCCCGGGCGGTGTGTTTGGGATCATTGTCATGCTGAAAGACCCAGCCACGTTTCATCTTCAATGCCCTCGCTGATGGAAGGAGGTTTTCACTCAAAATCTCACGATACATGGCCCCATTCATTCTTTCGTTTACACGGATCAGTCGTCCTGGTCCCTTTGCAGAAAAACAGCCCCAAAGCATGATGTTTCCACCCCCATGCTTCACAGTAGGTATGGTGTTCTTTGGATGCAACTCAGCATTCTTTCTCCTCCAAACACGACAAGTTGAGTTTTTACCAAAAAGTTCTATTTTGGTTTCATCATTCTCCCAATCCTCTTCTGGATCATCCAAATGCTCTCTAGCAAACTTCATTCGGGCCCGGACATGTACTGGCTTAAGCAGGGGGACACGTCTGGCACTGCAGGATTTGAGTCCCTGGCGGCGCAGTGTTACTGATGGTAGCCTTTGTTACTTTGGTCCCAGCTCTCTGCAGGTCATTCACTAGGTCCCCCCGTGTGGTTCTGGGATTTTTGCTCACAGTTCTTGTGATCATTTTGACCCCACGGGGTGAGATCTTGCGTGGAGCCCCAGATCGAGGGAGATTATCAGTGGTCTTGTATGTCTTCCATTTTCTAATAATTGCTCCCACAGTTGATTTCTTCACACCAAGCTGCTTACCTATTGCAGATTCAGTCTTCCCAGCCTGGTGCAGGTCTACAATTTTGTTTCTGGTGTCCTTTGACAGCTCTTTGGTCTTGGCCATGGTGGAGTTTGGAGTTGGACTGTTTGAGGTTGTGGACAGGTGTCTTTTATACTGATCAAACAGTTCAAACAGATGCCATTAATACAGGTAACGAGTGGAGGACAGAGGAGCCTCTTAAAGAAGAAGTTACAGGTCTGTGAGAGACAGAAATCTTGCTTGTTTGTAGGTGACCAAATACTTATTTTACCGAGGAATTTACCAATAAATTCTTTAAAAATCCTACAATGTGATTTTCTGGATTTTTTTTAGTGCTGTCAATCGATTAAAAACTTTAATCGCGTTAATCACAGTCATGGACTGTGATTAATCATGATTAATCGCAAATTTAAAATACTAGGATTTACCTGTAAATGTGTTGAAATAAAGAAATGCATGACAAAAACTAGTTTAAGGAAACAGAACCTTTCACACCTCCGCCAGCTATGAGACATAATCCTTATTATTCTTTTGTTTTTATTCAGCCATTATCAGTCTTTATACTGGCAATACAACGTTTACCAAGCCACATCGCTTCAATCCCAGTATACATTTACCCAACTATTATCAAAAGTATTTCTAAATAAATACAACAAAAAAATTTTTTTGCGACCTTACATGAAGTATTATGACAAAATGTATTATTAAGAAGAATCGGCCCTGTTCTGCAGGTGCATTAGAGCTAATATTAGCATCATGCTACATAAGACAATTTATGAGATTAATAGAACACTTTTACTCAGAACTCACTTTAAACCACCATCGAGTGTTTGTAATAACTTCCTTTTGCGATCACATGTAGAATTTGGTTGTTTACTGTTGTTAAAATATGCTATTTACAGCCTTTTATATCGCTGCACAAATTAGCATTTCAGATGTACACATTCATCTCAAGAAAATCACATACAAACCATATCCTATCGTAATCGTGTGTTTATTATCTTGTATAATCTATAGATGCTGTTGTCATGTTTATTTCTGCTGTGTAAAAGCCTTAATATGCATTCTCTGACTGAAACTCACGTTGTTTGTGATGTTTACAGCCGCCTCTCCGTTCTTAAGTTGCCAGGGATACATTCTAAGTATAATACACATTAGTAAAAGGATCTATTTTAATTTTTATTTGTCTACATACACCTTGGGCGGCAGTGGTACATTATAAAAGTAGCCCAAAAAACCACAACCCACGACTCTGTAATTTTTCCCGCTACTGTATTTTCAAAATAGCCCACTTGTGCCGTTACCCTGGCAACACTGGTTCACTGTACCCTCATCACAGAATGATAGATAACCTTCTGCGCTGCGATGACGGGAAGAAGTTGGGGTCAAACCTAATCACATGATTAATTTGCGTTAAAAAAATATTAACGCGTTAAAATTTTTTGATTAATCGAATGTGAAAAAAGTGCTACTGATGACATAGGAATAGTGTCCTTGATTGTACTATTTAAAGACATACATGTGTGGTATATCATATAAAGGCAATGTTAACATAATTACAATATATTCACATATTTTAAATAATTAAGTGTATTTTCTATGCATGATGAATATATTTAAAAGTGTATGAAAGAGATGGTTTCAATTGTACTTCAAGAGAAAAATAATCTGAATTTAAAGGCTAAACAAGATTATTTTTTCTTATACCACTACCTTGACCTTGACCTTGATATGTCAGAAAATTTGTTAATAGATTTGAACTATACTTAGTCTGAAATAAATGTATTTTAAATATATTACTTTTTTTACTAGGGTCGTTTTGCTTACCAAGTACATGCATCTTAATTTAAGAATTTTTAGATATTTTGACTAGAAACAAGACAAAAATACTTAGTAAGATAAGCTTTTTTGCAGTGTGGATGGATGTTTTGAGTGTTGCCTGTCCAAAATCTGTCTTATATTGCAGTCTGCATTAAGCCACATCACGTTGGTTTGGTCTGGCCCCCCGACTGAGCCTGGTTTCTCCCAAGGTTTTTTTTTTTTTTTCTCCATTTCTGTCACTGATGGAGTTTTGGCTTGCTTATTTGGGGACACTTAATTTTTGACAGTATTGTCGACTTGACTGCACAAATAGGCTACTTTTGGAAAAGAACTGAACTGAGCTGGACAATGAAGTCACTCAATCAATGATGAACACACTGTTTTGGCACAGTTTGTGTTGTATAAAGCATTATATAAATGAAGGTGACTTGTCTTGATTGTTAGTACCTTTTGAAAGAGTGATGCAGATTTTGCACCTTTTTGTTTTTTTTCTGAAAGTGTACATTGGTCAATGGTCACCAAAACTGTTTGGTTACCACCATTTTTCAAAATATCATTTTTTTTTTTTTTTTTTTTTGTATTCCACATAATAAAGGAATGAAATAAAAAAGGTTTGAAATAACATGAGGGTGAGTAAATGATGACAGCATTTTTATTTTTGGGTGAACTGTCTGTTTAAGACAAGGGTTAATGAAAATGAATTGTATTGTATGCTTGTGTTTACATGCATCACGTGACTGCAGTGGCAGAGCCGCTTACCTGATTGTGGATCCATATAAATGTTTGTAATTCAAGATGCATGCTTTCTGATGCCCTGATGTAGGTTTAGAACAAATCTTGAAATCAATAAATTTGTCAGCTGTCAGTCAGGTAGCATTCTGAAAGACATCAGATTGGTTGACATTTCTCTCCTTTAGTGTAGCTGGTCTGTGGGCTCTATAAGCTTCATGATGCATTATTGTTCACAATGTGATTTTGTTAAGCACGATAGGTTGCTATGAGCAGACTTTAATTAATGTATACCTGCTGACGCAATCTGTTAAAGTGCAAGTGATTGAGTCATCTCCAGGAGTGAGAAATGCAGCCATGTAGATTAATCATTAGGAGAGGTTAATGACTAGGAAAGATGTGCTTTGGTAACCTTCTATTTCAACATTAGTGGGTTTGGTATGTAGATAATCTTAGCTATCCTTTCGCTTGCTGCGAGTTGTCCTCTTGATAATTACTTGCTCTGTTTCCGCAATGTGCTTATTAACATTTTCTGATGAATGCCTTTCTGAATGAGATGAAAGCTCGTCTGTTTGTGTAATCAGAGGAATGTGACTTGCACATCGCTGTCTTTTGTTGACAGACGTGCAAGGTCCTTAGTGTGCACTGTGCATGTGAAAGTGGAGGTTATATGAAAATACAACTGTTATATAACGGACAGTTCTCTTTTTGCACTGCATGCTGTGGGGAATGAAACTTCCCAGCTATGTGGATTGACTATATGAAAGTGTAAAAACGTAGGGAGTTTTTCATTGACACTGTCACCTTTGGCTTTCGCACTGGGAGCACAATCCCCTGCGCAGGAAAAATCTTTTGTTAGGTAAGCTAAAAAATGTGCTTTGTGAGATAACTAAATTATCAGTTTGAGTTGAAGTTAAAATGATTAATTAATGCAACTTACAAAATAAGCCCTTGAAGTATTTCTTATTTTTTAAAAGCCAGTTGAGAGGAGGTTAACCTTCAGAAAAGATTAATCAGGAACCTCACAGGATCAAACTAAATGTTTTTGTTTTTGTCGTTGTTTTTGTTATTGTTTTGTTTTCCATTAAATTTCTCTTTTCAGTTTTTATTACTCTGTTTCTAAATTATTTTGTCTGATATGTCATTTTCTAGAAAATCATAAAACAAACACAAAATTTAATTGGCAAAATGCATAAAATTTAAAACAAACAATCAAACAAAAAACAGAATGGGTAACAGGGTAGTAAATTTAGCCTTAATTAAGGAAATTAATGAAAAAACAAACAAAAAAAAATAATCAAAAGGGATTGTAGTTAATGTACATTTCTAATAATAATAATAATAATAATAATAATAATAATAATGTACATTTGTAATGTATATGTACATTTGTTTGATGACTTTAGTAACAAGGTTGAATTTTTGAGCTTTGTATGTAATATGAGTAAGAAACTGAAAAACAAAAATGCACTGTAAAAAATAAAAAGTTGAGAAAGCTGAAAAGTTTAAGGCAACCAGCTTAAGCAGATTTTTGAGTTTTCTCAAAAAGTTTAGAAAACTCAAAAATCTCCTACAAAAACAAGTTGAGAAAACTCAAAAATCTGCTTAAGCTGGTTGCCTTAAACTTTTAAGCTTTCTCAACTTTTTATTTTTTACAGTGTGGAATGTGATTATTTATTTGTCTGTTGTTAAATCTTGGGTTTTAAAGGTAATTTTTGTGGTATGATGGGAAGAAACAGCAGACAAACGCCTCCTAACAGTCAAGCATGGATCAGATACACGAGGGCTGGAGCACAGCACATGTACAGTTCAGTTTTTATCACAGGTCAAGTGCAGTATGATCCACATCTCGATATGGAATTCAGGGAACTGAGAGTTGAGTGAGATCTAAACATCAATGATGCACATGTTGAGTCTCAGTATTCATCATGATTCATTAGGCTCAAAAGCAGAGTGACTCGCCTCCATAATACAAGAAACACTTGATTGTTTTTCACCATTAGATCATGGGCACTTATTGAAATCTCTGTCCATTGTGAGGCTGGGCCTTCAGGGCTTTGCATGTGTGTTTTAGCATTTCTCCCTCCTAGAAAAGAATAGCAGAAAAACATTTTTTTGAAGTGAGGTGTGTGGGTTTTTTTTTTTTTTTTTTTTTTTTGAATGTTTTAAATTACTTGCTATTGAGTTACATTTTAAAGTGCTGGGGAGTGTTTTTGTGGCTGAGTGGTTAAATGGGATGGAAATATAAAAGATGCTGTTTTGATCTTGGAAAGGCACAAGTCTTGAACTCTTCACCAATGTGCACTTAAGCAAAGCTCTTACAGTAACACCAGGTTGCTTCAGGAGATGTGTCCTGGCAAAAGTGCATTGTGCATCACTTTTTCAGCAGTGACCAGTGTTATAAATTAACAGAAAAATGTATTATTTCTGTAGTTTATTATCGATACCCTGATGTAATATGAGAATGACAAAAAATGGTATTGGTGTTACGGGGCTGATGAGACGAGAGACGTGCGGATCCATATGCAAGCTTTTATTTAAAGACATGTTCATAAATACAGGCAGGGTCGAAACAATGGCAAACAGGTATGGCAGGGACAAGACAAAGAGTAGTCCTAGGGCAAGCGTGGGTTGATGATCGGCGAACAGTATCCAACAGGGCAAGGCAGAGAGAGTAAATCCAGGTACACAGCAATAATCCAAACGAGGTGTAAACAGAGTCCGAACGGCAAGGCAAGGGTTAATCCAGGAAACACGGGCAGAAATCAAAACACGGGAAAACAGGCAAGGCAAGACTAAGACAACTCAGAGGGCTTCGTAGGGTAGCTATCACTAGGATATTTGCGTACAATACTCGGCCGAGACAGAGAGGAAGTCCAAGGCTTATGTAGCGTGTGTGATTGCGAGATGGGTATCAGGTGTGAGCATGTGATTAGGGAAATGGCTGCTGGGAAATGAAGTCCGGGGTAGTGTGTGGTGTGAGAGTCAATGTGATGGCAGGGTGACCTCTGGTGGCGAACAAATGGAGGTCCATGGACCAGATTCATGACAATTGGAATGCTTTTACTATTCATTCAATTACTACTTTTCTAATGACTTTTCTGCATTTTATGATTTTACCTTTATCCCAGACCTTGACCTTCTATTTAAAAATGCGCAAATCTGTTCTAAGATGTATTATTTTTATTTATGTTTGCATTTGGCAGACACTTTCATCCAAATTAACTTAATCCAAAATTTCATCCAGGTTTACTGCATCTAAGGTACACATTTATGTCAGTTCATGTATTCCCTGAGAACTGAACCCAGGACTTTGTTGTTGCTAGCTCCATGCTCATGTCTCTATTTTCCCTCTAATAAAGCTTTTTAGGATGTATATGAAAATGCTATGAAAAATGCTCAGTTGGCAAAAATGACAAAATTAGTAACACTTTAGTGTAGGGAGCAATTCTCACTGTTAACTAGTTGTTTAGTAACATGCTTATTATTAACATATAGTGGCTTTTTATTACTACTTATAAAGCACATATTCTGCATGACCATATTCTACATCCCTAATCCTACCCAATACCTAAACTTACTACGTCTACCTTACTAACCATTAATAAGCAGCAAATTAGGAGTTTACAGAGGCAAAAGTTATAGTTAATGGTTTGTTAATAGCAAGAATTGGAAGCTTACAGTTTTCTTCAGCTGCTTACACACTGTCACGGATTGCCTTCTGTGGCAAACGAAGAACACGGAGACGAGGATAAACTCAAAATAAACAGTCTTTAATAAACAAACCAAAGCAGGGTAACACAAGACAGGAAGACTCACAGAACCACAACATCAACGTTAATACCGGACATTCGAGACAGGGAAACATAGGGCTTAAATACTGGGGAGTAAACTAGATAATTAATTACACAGCTGGAAACAGAATTAACTACATGGGGACAGGAACAGAACCAAATATGGGCATACAAGAGGTAAAACTAGGACATGGGGAGCACATGGACAGAAAACACAACACAACACGAACACAAGCCTGACACATTTTCAAATTTTGACACTTTTTTTTTTTCAAAAACTCTTTTTACACACAAATCCAAAAATTGCACACACAAAATGCAAAATGCCTCACATGCAAAATAAAGCACTGCGTTCAAAATATCACAAACACATCTCAAAGCAAACATTTGCAAACACCTTTGCCATAATATTAATTCCTGTTAGATTTTTGTGTGTTGCATAGATAATTGTGTGTTGTGTTTTGCAAAAAGTGTTTTATGAAATTGAAAACTGAGTCAAAAGCTGAGAATTAGTGTATGGTTTTGCAGATTTGGTGTGTGCTTCTGCTGTTTGAGTGACAGCTTTCAGAAATTGTGTGACAAGTAAAGATTTAGTGTGTAAGCAGTTGAAAAAAACTGTGATCACAGAATTCTGTTGTGTATATCTATGGTTGGACATTGTTAGTAAGCAAGTAAACTGAAAACCGATGTAAGAAACAATGGTGTGCATGCCTTTACACAACAATGTTATTATTGCTCACAGACGGCTGAAGGATGGGATGTGTTAAGGTCTTTCGTTGACCTCTTTAAGATGAGAGCTATCCAGAGCTGCTGGCCTGCTAATTATCTGCCACTTCAAAACAACAGTACTGAAAGCAATCTTTTTTTTTTTTTTGGCATACATATGAATGCGTATTTTATGGGTGTCAGATATAAGCAGAACAGCACACTCTGTCTCTGTGGTTACCAATTTAAGAAAGGTACAGGTCGTGTTGATCATTTGGCTTAACCTGACTGTAGTGTGCTGATCCCTTCATTTCTAACATGTGTTTGAAGCATGTGTGCCTTTGTCTGATAGACACCAGGGGATTTTGAGTGATGAGAATTTAAAAGGCTGTCATTGATCTTTCCGTTGTGTTTTATGCATGTTTCATGCACTGAAATAGCATTGTTGATTACATAAAGCATGAATACCTTCAGCTTGTTCAGTACAAATCCTAATATTGTCCTTTCTGTTGGGTCAATATTTTTTTCTTTCTTTCTGAGCTTAAATGGATAGTTCATCTAAAAGTGACCATTTTGTCATTATTTACTCACTCTCAAGTTGTTCCAAACCTGTATGAGTTTCTTTCTTCTGCTGAACACAAAAGTAGATGTTTTGAATAATGTTAGTCACCAAACATTTGCTGGTAGCCATTGACTTCCATAGAATTATTTTCCATAATATGGAAACTAATGGCTATCGGCAATGTTTGATTACTAATGTCTTCTTTTATGTTCAACAGAAGACAGAAACTCATAGAAGTGTAGAACTACCCCTTTAAGGCGTGCAACTTCACTTTTGAGTCCACTTATATCTACCCTTATATTTAAAGTAGTCTGTTTAATGTAGTTAGAAATTAAAGTTCAAGAGTGGCAAGAACAGAAAACATTTTACAGCACTGTAATTAAATTAATCAAAAAAAGGTTAAGCTTTATTTTAATTCAGTTAGATAATAGTTACACAACAATCCACTTTAAACAATTCCCATGATGCTGATGATTGTGGATCAGTTGGTTACACTCTCATATGAAGGTGAAATCCTATCGGATATCTATTAGACTGTGTATTTGTGAGACTTTGGATGTGAAAATATTTATAGACTCACAGAAACAATAGAGTTGATCAAATTTGCATGTGAAACAACACACCTATTGTTTTACCTGAAGCATAAAATGCTGATGATTGACATTTTTTTACAGGGATCTCATTCTGAAAACTAATATTCATTGTTTATCTTGCCCTGAGGCCACAACCGAGTGCATCACTTTGAGACATTTTATATGGCTAATAATAATAACAACATTGTGTTCAATTGATGTTGGCATTTTTTTTTTTTTTTTTTTTGTGACATTATACAAAATTTGCACTTCCACAACAAATAACACAGCTTTCAAAAGCTGACATTTTCATTCCTGTCACATGAATCACAAAAATAATGCACGTTTTCTGCCGGTCTGTATTGCCTTCGTGTGATATAGGTTACTCTTAACTTTCCAGTCACCAGGACATTTAAAAAAGAGACACCTTGAGAGACTTTTTTTTTCCAGTAGTATGGAATGAGAAACTGATAAAACCGCAAAACCAAGAGGTGAAAATTAGAAGCTAGATGGATGGAGTAACACAGATGGAGACAGAAATGTTAAGATGGGTAGAAACAGGAGTACAGAAGAAGTGAGAGAGCTCACTAATTGCCTGAGACAGACTTTACTTGATTCTTTAATAGTGTTTGTGTGTGTTGCATGTGAAGAAAACAAGGATGTTGATCAGGTCTTAAATAAAGACACCCATGAGTAAAAGCACAAGTTGATCCTCACAAGTATATCCTCCTCCAATATCTTCTGCAAACAATGCCAGTCATTTCAAACTCGATTACTTTCTTTCTTGTGTGGAAGGCCACAAAAGAATTTCTGAAGGCTGTTTTTGTACATACAGTAAAAGTCAATGCCAAATCAACTTTGAGCTCCATTGACTTTTCTTGTATTGAAAAAAAATCATTCCTTAAATACAGTCAAGTGCATATGTACTTGAACACTGACACAATTTTCATAATTTCGGCTCTGTATGCCACCAGAATAGAATTAAAATGAAACAATCAAGATGAAATTGAAATTCAGACTTTAAGCTTTAATTCAAGAGGCTGAACAAAAATATAACATAAAAGGATTAGGAATTACAACCATTTTTATACATAGTCCCCCATTTTCAGGGGCTCAAATGGAATTGCACAAATGTGACCCTGGATCACAAAACCATAAGGGTAATAAGTCATAAGGGTCAATATTTCAAAACTGAGATTTATACATAAGTATACATATGCTTTCCATTGGTGTATGGTTTGTTAGGACAATATTTGGCTGAGATACAACTATTTGAAAATCTGGAATCTGAGCATGCAAAAAAAAAAAAAAAAAATCTAAATATTGAGAAAATCATCTTTAAAGTTGTCCAAATGAAGTTCTTAGCAATGCATATTACTAATCAGAAATGACATTTTAATATATTTATGGAAGGAAATTTACAAAATATCTTCATGGAACATGATCTTTATTTAATATCCTAATGATTTTAGGAAGATGGATGAAGATGGATCATTTTGACCCATACAATGTATTGTTGGCTATTGCTACAAATATACCTGTGCTACTTATGACTGCTTTTGTGCTGCAGAGTCACAAATAAATATAATCATAAATAAAATGTTCATTTTGAATATTTTCTTGAGAATCCTTTGCAGGCAACGACTGCTTTAAGTCTGGATCTCATGGACATCAGCAGAGACTGGGTTTCTCCTTTGTGATGCTTTACTGCAGCTGACTTCAGTTGTTGTTTGTTTGTGGGTCTTTTTGCCTTTAGTTTTGTCTTCAGCGAGTGAAATGCAGCTCAGTTGGGTTGAGAATGACTTGGCCATTGCAGAATAATCCACTTTTTGCACATTATGGGTTGCTTTTGCTGTATGTTTTGGGTCATTGTCCATTTGTAACGCCACCCAATCAACTTTGCTGCATTTGACTGAATCTGGGCCGAGAGTATATCTCTGTGCACTTCAGAAGTGCTTCTGTCTCATCATCACTAAACAGCAGTAACCCAGAGCCACTGGAAGCCATGCAGCTCATGCATCACACTGCTCCATGTTTCACAGATGATGTTGTATGCTTTGATCACGAGCTGCTCCAAGCCTTCTCCAGACTTTTTTCTTCTTGTCTTTCTGGTACAGGTTGATCTTAATTTCAGCCGTCCAAAGAATGCTTTTCCAGAAGTGCTTTGGCTTTCTTAGATGTTTTTGTCAAAGTCTAATCTGGCCTTGTTTGCAGCTTGCGCTGAAGCCTCTGGTGAAGTCATCTCGTGATTGTACACTTCGACAGAGACACGTCTGCCTCCTGGAGAGTTTTCTTCTCTTGTCTGGATGTTGTGAAAGGGTTTTTCTTTACCATGGAGAGAATCACCAGTGCATTCTTTTTTTCTCAGAATGTCCCAACTGTTGATTTGGCCGCTCCTAATGTTCCTGCTATCTCTCTGATGGATCTGTTTTGTTTTTGAAGCCTAACAATTGTCTGTTTCACTTGTATGGAGAGATCCTTTGACCGCATGATGTAGTTCACAGCAACAGCTTCCAAATGCAAACGACACACTTAGAATAAACTCCAGACCTTTTACCTGCTTAATTGATGTCAAAATAACGAAGGAATAGCCCACGCCTGTCCATGAAAGAGCTTCTGAGTCAATCGTCCAATTACTTATTGTAACTCCTTTACACATATTAAAGAGCTGTAATTACTTAATCTTTCCTCCAATTTTGGTGAGAATACCCTTAAATTAAAGCTCAGAGTGTGCACTTTAATCCCATATTTATTATATAACTGCAACTTGAATATGTTTTGGTCAGCAGCTAAAATAATAAAAATTGTGCCTGTGTCCAAATATACAGTCAGGTCCATAAATATTGGGACATCGACACAATTCTAACATTTTTGGCTCTATACACCACCACAATGGATTTCAAATGAAACGAACAAGATGTGCTTTAACTGCAGACTGTCAGCTTTAATTTGAGGGTATTTACATCCAAATCAGGTGAACGGTGTAGGAATTATAACAGTTTGCACATGTGCCTCCCACTTGTTAAGGGACCAAAAGTAATGGGACAATTGGCTTCTCAGCTGTTCCATGGCCAGGTGTGTGTTATTCCCTCATTATCCCAATTACAATGAGCAGATAAAAGGTCCAGAGTTCATTTCAAGTGTGCTATTTGCATTTGGAATCTGTTGCTGTCAACTGTCAAGATGAGATCCAAGAGCTGTCACTATCAGTGAAGCAAGCCATCATTAGGCTGAAAAAACAAAACAAACCCATCAGAGAGATAGCAAAAACATTAGGTGTGGCCAAAACAACTGTTTGGAACATTCTTAAAAAGAAGGAACGCACCGGTGAGCTCAGCAACACCAAAAGACCCGGAAGACCACGGAAAACAACTGTGGTGGATGACCGAAGAATTCTTTCCCTGGTGAAGAAAACACCCTTCACAACAGTTGGCCAGATCAAGAACACTCTCCAGGAGGCAGGTGTATGTGTGTCAAAGTCAACAATCAAGAGAAGACTTCACCAGAGTGAATACAGAGGGTTCACCACAAGATGTAAACCATTGGTGAGCCTCAAAAACAGGAAGGCCAGATTAGAGTTTGCCAAACGACTTCACAGTTCTGGAACAACATCCTATGGACAGATGAGACCAAGATCAACTTGTACCAGAGTGATGGGAAGAGAAGAGTATGGAGAAGGAAAGGAACTGCTCATGATCCTAAGCATACCACCTCATCAGTGAAGCATGGTGGTGGTGGGCATGTATGGCTGCCAGTGGAACTGGTTCTCTTGTATTTATTGATGATGTGACTGCTGACAAAAGCAGCAGGATGAATTCTGAAGTGTTTCAGGCAATATTATCTGCTCGTATTCAGCCAAATGCTTCAGAACTCATTGGACGGCGCTTCACAGTGCAGATGGACAATGACCCAAAGCATACTGCAAAAGCAACCAAAGAGTTTTTGAAGGGAAAGAAGTGGACTGTTATGCAATGGCCAAGTCAATCACCTGACCTGAATCCGATTGAGCATGCATTTCACTTGCTGAAGACAAAACTGAAGGGAAAATGCCCCAAGAACAAGCAGGAACTGAAGACGGTTGCAGTAGAGGCCTGGCAGAGCATCACCAGGGATGAAACCCAGCGTCTGGTGATGTCTATGCATTCCAGACTTCAGGCTGTAATTGACTGCAAAGGATTTGCAACCAAGTATTAAAAAGTGAAAGTTTGATTTATGTTTATTATTCTGTCCCATTACTTTTGGTCCCTTAACAAGTGGGAGACACATATGCAAACTGTTGTAATTCCTACACCGTTCACCTGATTTGGATGTAAATACCCTCAAATTAAAGCTGACAGTCTGCAGTTAAAGCACATCTTGTTCGTTTCATTTGAAATCCATTGTGGTGGTGTATAGAGCCAAAAATGTTAGAATTGTGTCGATGTCCCAATATTTATGGACCTGACTGTATATGGACCTAACTGTATATTTTATTATTTTTCACAGAAGGAAAAAAGGTCATACATGCTTGGAATGACACAAAGTTGAGTAAATGACGACAGCTTTTTCATTTTTGGGTGAAATATCCCTTTAAATATCTAAATCCTTTGTGCTACGAATAGGGGTGAAACCTCAATCATATTGCTCATTGAGAAGAAATGTGATGTTGCTTTTCTGATTCAGTTTAACTCGTACTGTTGTACCAGAGAAGCCACGGGAACGTGAAAGCAGAGTATAAGGACACGATGTGCCAAAACATTCATCTGTGTGAGCTCTTGTGTCTCAAGCATATGCACTACTTTTCAGACAACATCTGAGTGCTCTCATAAACATACATTACATTATCATGTTCTGCCAAACACAGATGAATATGCAACATATATAAGTGGAACATGCTTTTTTAACCTCTTAAGACCCTGCGGCCTCATATGAGGACGTTATATTTTAGTGAATTTCTCTGAGACTCTACATGCCACAGTTTTAAATCTGGATGTCCTGTACAGAGCACATTCAGGGCTTTTCAGAGATACCAAATGATTGGCTGTTTCACTATGACCACTCCCTCTTCTTAGTCTTCGAAAATGTCTGAAATTAATTTAGTGACACTCTTATGGAAATATGATAATATTTTGTAATTATCATTTAAATCTAATTTTTAAATTGTGTGTTATAAATCAACATCTCATGAAAATGTTATGGAGTTTCGAATCAAAATATGACTTTCTGTTATGAAACAGGACGTTGATTTCATACATGTCCTCATATGAGGACACCGGGACTAAAAGCATGTTTATCATGTATTTTGGCAGACATAACAAATGAATAGGGAAAGAATTTATATTTCAGTATTCTATGAAATATTTTATATAATTATGAAAATCTTGTCAATTATTACTCACATTATTACACTTATTTTTTCATTACATGTTGCCCCAAAAACACATTAATATGCAAATTAGATTTAGTTTATAGATACATTGTATATAATGAGAAAACCCGTTTATGACCATTTTACACACATTTTGCAGAAAGAAAAATGGTATATCGAATCATTCTGTTATAACATAGTTGAGAATCATCTTTATACAAAGTCTGGTAAAAAAAAAAAAAAAAAAAATTTAAAAAAATCTTAAACTAAAAATGTATTGGTGATTTAAAAAATCTATTGTTTTTGCTTATGCATAAAAAAAATCTTAAACTAAAAATGTATTGGTGATTTAAAAAAATCTATTGTTTTTGCTTATGCATAAAAAAAAATCTTAAACTAAAAATGTATTGGTGATTTAAAAAATCTATTGTTTTTGCTTATGCATGTTCATTCATGTCTTTTTTTTTTTTTTTTTTTTAAAGAAATTGAGTCCCGATGTCCTCTAGCGAGGACATAGCATAACTTATGAATTATTTATTTTTTATTTATTTATTTTTTTTTTACAGTATTTGTAATGCTCTAAAGAATGTAAAGACATGAAAAAAAAAAAAAAAATTCCTAAAACTTTTTTCTCGGGTCTTAAGAGGTTAATTCTTACACCGATTATTGATCTTATTAACATAATGTTCATTATGAATAAAAGAGTTCGCAAAGATGGAATATTTTCCATCCATTTCATTATAAATCAATTTGACACGTGGCATCCAGCTGTTTGTAATTTTATTCAGTGTTTTTTATCACTTCTATTTATTTATTTTTATTTTTATTTTATTTTTATTTTTATTTTCTTATTTGAATTTTTTGTGATGATTCGCTCACCCTGTCATTCCACCTCATATACAAAGATTTTGAGGCAGAATAAGCTTCTGTTTTCCATCTACACAGAAAACTGATGGTGAGCTACTTCATACAAATAAGCACTGGCTTGAGCGCTTTAGGCAATTACAAGTCTTCTACAGTCATACAATATATCGTAGCTTTGTATTCAGGAGCAGCCATAATTTGAGACATTTTTCAAAAAGAATTTGTTCTCTGTTGTTCTCAAAAAGTGTGTTTTTCAATCTTTCCACATTGCAATCGATCACATGACTTGTGTAGACCATTGATGTCTGACATCAGAATTATCAAATCTGGTGCAATGAATGAAGTGTGAGATTTATGGACTACTTTTATAAAGCTCATTTTTGAAGTTTGGTGGTATCACTATTAAAATTAATTAAGAAAAATAACACTTAGAAAAATTATGCTGAAACAATTTTGACTCCGAAATTGCTATAATTACAAAGAAATTAAATGTGAAATTTTGAGGTAGAAAAACTGAAGTAGTATTTTCTGTAAAACATACTCCAGTAAGCTTTTATTTTATTTACAACTTCCTTCCTTTTTTTTTTTTTTTTTTTTTTACTGTGTACTTTTGCCACATGGAAAAGAGAAGCTTGGCTATTCTGCCTAAGAACTCTTTAAGTGTTTCACAGAAAATACTGTGAATAGTAAATACAACAACATGACGGTGAGTAAATGATGACAGATTTCTCATTTTTGGGTGAAATATTCCTTCCTTTGTTTTTAGCTTTTTGAAATAATCTGCCAGAACATAATAAATGTCAAACTAACTGCAGCTATATATTCTCCTTAACCAAAATGTCACGCAAGAAGAAAAATATTCGATGGCAGAGAGCTGCGTCAGAACACAAACAACCTCAGATGAATCACAAATAACTCAAGAGGCTTTCTGAGCATGTGATTCAATCATAGAGCATCCTTTCGTCATTAGCCAATCAGTCTGCGTTTGATTTGAGCAATCATCTTAATGGCCATATTTGTGTTGTTTCTGTAGGAGACTCTTTTGCTATCAAATCCATTGTGATTGAGGCTGCTGTACTCTATAATCTGGAGGCGTCAGGGCACTGAACAGGTACAACAAAGGTGATGAGGTGAGGGTCTAACAGATGAATCACTGCTGGGAGTGAATGTCACGGCTATTGTCCTGGGGCACACATGTGTTCACTTCTGTCCTTTCACTTATCCTTTTCTTTAACCTTCTAACTCACTCATTTGTCCATCTCGCTCGCTCTCTGCCTCTTCCTCTCTCTGTCTGTTTCGTCCTTTCTTTCTAGAAGCGATTGCTGCCACATCTTCAACATTCTGCTCCTATATTTTAAGCTGTTATTGCACCATGGACAATTTATGACATATTGCATATATGCGATCCTGGAGCACAAAACCAGTCATAAGGGTCACTTTTGTGAAATGTTTTGAACTGAATAAATAATCTTTCCATTGATGTATGGTTTGTTAGGATAGGACAATATTTGACTGAGATGCAAATATTTGAATATCTGGAATCTGAGGGTACAAAAAAATCTAAATATTGAGAAAATCACCTTTAAATTTGTCCAAATGAAGTTCTTAGCAATGCATATTACTAATCAAAAATGTAATTTTTAATATATTTACAGTAGAAAATTTACAAAATGTCTTCATGGAACATGATCTTTACTTAATATTCTAATGATTTTTGGCATAAAATAAAATTGGATAGTTTTGACCCATACAATGTATTGTTGTCTGTTGCTACAAATATACCTGTGCTACTTATGACTGCTTTTGTGCTCCAGGGTCACATATGGCATAGTGTTTCTTTGCAGCATTTTAATTATTTTGCTTATTTATACAGTGGATTCCAAACGTCTGAGACCACTTTTTTTTCTTCTTCTTCTTCCTTTTTTTTTTTTTTTTTTTTACAGTTTTTAAGTTTGTTCTAAAAACAGTCATCATATTTCTTTGTTTAACTTTTTTGAATCCTATCAAGGCGTAACCATGTCTTGAACATTGGGGGGGACCAATTTTATATATATATATATATATATATATATATATATATATATATGCTTTAATTGATGCACGAACACACATTAATCGCACACAGAAACTTGTCAACACTACCCCGCATCGGACATTTGGCAATTTCTAATTATTGGGGGGAACTTGTCCCCCTCAATGTCTATGGTGGTTACAGCCCTGAATCCTATATGTTTATTTAAAATTGAATTTTAATCCTATATTGTAGGTCCCAAACTTTTGAGCTTGCTTTAACCTTTTATTGTATGTTTCATATGCATTGAATGATTGTCAATGTATCAATGTAAATTCAATTTTCTGTGTAAATTGAATTTATTGATTTCTATTGGTTGCTAAGAAAAATGAATTCTTTTGTTGATGGATGACCCTCTTCCATTAGGATCGGTAGGCTATTGTATTGCATGACCTTTAGAAGATTCACAATCACAGACTAAGCGAGCACAATCAGCGAGCTCTGAAACAAACTCACATTTACTCTTAAGAACAAAGGTTCTTCACTGGCATCTGGAATCACATGAAGAACCTTGAACATCAATGGAAACTTTTCATTGTACAAAAGGTTCTTTGTAGTGAAAAAAGGGTTATTTAGATTTTTAAAGTGTGCTTCAAGCTAAGAAAAAAATGGTTCTTTGAAGAACTGAAAGGTTCTTTGAGGAACCCAAAATGATTCTTCTATGGCATCACTGTGAAAACACCTTTTCTGGAACGTTATTTCTCCATGCACTTAAACAATATTTCATGAGTAGTATGTGGGTTAGGAAATGCCTGGCTTGGAGCTCTTGGATTAGGCAAGGATGGAAAATTTAGTCTCTCTGGCTACTGTCACTCTTCCTGCTGTTCTCCTGGGAAAAAAAGCCAAAGGAGATGATATTTCTAAAGCAAAGCTTCTAGACTGTTCTTCGAGCTACATACTAAGTGAATCATGGTAGAGTAGCATCTGGCAAGGTCACTGAAGACCATCCAGAAGCCTTGAAACCAGTTTGTTTGTTTCCTATGAGGCAGATGGGGTGTGCAAGATAATGCTGATTGTCAACCTTTTTTGATATTTTGAGTTTTATAACTTTATTTGTGAAGTTGTTTGCAAAATACTGTAGGGCAGTGGCTCACAGGGTTATTATAATCTTAAACTAAAATCATAAAATAAACATTGTTACTTATAATGTTAATTGAAATTCAATTTTATATACTGATGTACTAAAAATTATTATTATTTTTTTTCTCTCTCCATTTCTGTCACCTGATGGAGTTTGGGTTCCTTTCACTGTCGCCTTCTGATGTGTTTATTTGAGGTGTGAAAGACATGTAACTTTCAGTAATTTATGGATATGACGGCATTGACTGACACCATCTTATGAGAACTAAATTAAGCTGGATGATGGCACTATTGTTCTCTGTGGAGCTGCTTTAGTGCTGAATCACATCTTGTAACATTGACATTGGTATTCAACTGAATTGAATCAATATTGGACTGACTGACTGTTATTGTTTCTTACAGCTGACATAAACAATATGTATCTATCTATCTATCTATGTATCTATCTATTTATCTATCTATATATATATATATATATATATATATATATATATATATAAAACTGTAATAGTATCTCAATGACACAAAAACACCTCTAAGGCAACAGGAAAGAACTATGTGCAAAATAATGTGTAAAAGAAATAAATAATCATGCATTGTTAAGATTAAAAAAAAAAAAAAAGGCAAAGGGCAAATATATGGATATATCAGCTATTAAAAATTTTCATTTAACCTTTATTTAACCAGGCAAGTTAGTTAAGAACAAGTTCTTATTTTCAATAACAGCCTGGCAGTAGAATTAATATCTCCTGAGGAACATACAAACATATATTACAATACATAAAACACATAAGGGAAAAAAAGTCTTAGTTAAAACATTTACAGGTCGAGGTCAGAGCACTTACTAGTAATTTTTTAAAATGCACATACTGGAATATTTGTCTCTAGTTTCAATAGCTTTTGTAGAATTTTCCAATCATTTGTGGCAGCGAATTCAAAAGCAGATTAGTTTTCTTCTAGGGATAATCAAGGAAATATAATTAGATGATCTAGTTGCATATGTATTAAGATGAAGTTTCAGCAGCTTTTGAAGATATTCAGGTAATAAGCCCAACAGAACTTTGTAAATAAACATATACCAGTGAATTTCCCATCTTGTATGGAATGATGTCCGGAGTATAATTCACAATGATGCGTTCTGTAGGGTGCATTAGTAATCAATCTAATCACTGCATGATAAAACACATCTAATAGCTCACATCACCATAATCAAACAAGGGCAGAACAGTAGTTTCAACAAGATATTTCTTGGCTGACATGGTGAACACAGATCTGTGTCAATACAAAATAGATAGTTTAAGATCATTTAATCTTGTTTAATTTACTTTTACTTTACATATCTTTTTTGATGTCAAAGTATGGAATTATTTTTGTGTCTTTATTATTCAAACAAAAAATTCTGTTTGAGAGCAAAACTAATTATTTTGTAATTAAAAAAAAAGATAGCAAAAAAAAAAACTCTGAAATTGATAACAAAATTCTTTGCAGTGTGTGCAAATCTTTTTTTCTTTGTGCACTTCAAAAACTTTTCATCATGAGACCACAAATGTTGCTCTCTTTTCTGCCGTCTTTTTATTTTTATTTTTTTTGCTGGTCTAAAACTTCTTTGTGAGTTGAAACGTTTTGTTTGCGAGTGAAGCTGCGTCTCAGTGGGCGGTCTCTACCCACCAGGATGAAAGGCCTTTTTCTATTGGTCGCTCTCGATTGAAGTCACAGGTTGACCACGCCCACTACGTTTCCCCGGAATCCCCGCCTCTTCCGCCGCCAGTCTGACAGAAGAGCCACGTACAGTTTGCCATTTAATATTCTTCTAAAATACAACGATTTGGGACCGATGTCTGTACATTCTGACTTCACTCTAGTCTGCATCTGTCTATTGTGCATTTTAATAACAGGTTTGTTTTGTACTATCTTTAACACCTGTGCACTGACAATTGCAAAACATATTACTTCAATAGTAACGAATGATAATCAGGATTTGTCAGCCAGCACCACTGTAGCCTTGCAGAGACTTTGTTTTGAAGACCTTTTAATTAACTAACTTCCACATTTCAATATGCCCCTGACTTCTAAGGGCTGTTTTTATTTGTGACTATTCCCAACAGCCTAGAATTCTATCAGTACAACATCACATTTTTCTTTTCTGTTTGCAGGAAGAAGATTTGGTGTTGATAGAGGAGGCGACATCTTCAAGACAAAACCTCTGACCTCATTCAACATCATCCAATGCTGCCATCACCCTCAGGAGATACACAAGCAAACGCTAAACTGAACATTGTCAATTATCAATTCTTATTTTACAAAATTTGCCCTGCATACATTTGTCTTTAATGTGTAGGCACTTGAGGCCCAGTGCCCGATACGCACAGCAACATTTCCAGAGTCAGAAGTAGAACTGCATGCCAGCTTTTGTGGAGAAAGGTAATGGTAATAGTGACTCACATTAAAGCTTAAACAACACCTAAAATGTGCTCTGATTTGGATCATATCTCATCATGGTAACCTACCTGACTGTGCTCATTACATTGGTTCAAAACAGTACATTGCAAAGGTCATAAAAATATCATATGGAATGTATATACACGCACGCACACACACACACACACACACACAAAGTTGTTTGGAAACATTAAGGTTTTTTAATGTTTTTTGACATCAGTCTCTTCTGCTTATCAAAGCTGCATTCATTTGATCAAATATACAGTAAAAACAGTATCATTGTGAAATATTATTACCATAACCGTTTTCTATATGAATACATGTTAAAAATGTAATTTATTGCTGTGATCAAAGCTGTATTTTCAGCATCATTACTCCAGTCTTCAGTGTCACATGATCCTACAGAAATCATTCTAATATACTGATTTGCTGCTCAAGAAACATTTATTATTGTCAATGTTGAATTTTTTTTTTTTTTGGATTCTTTGATTAATAGAAATTTATCTGAGGTAGAAATTGTTTATAACAATATAAATATCTTTACAGCCACTTTTGATCAATTTAATGCATCCTTGCTGAATAAAAGTAGTAATTTCTTTAATTTCTTTCCAAAAAGTCTTGCTGACCCCAAACTTTTGAACAGTAGAGTGTATATTGTTACAAAATCTTTCTATTTCAGATAAATGCTGTTCGTTTGAACTTTCTATTCATCAAAGAATCCTGAGAAAGAAAGAAAAATATACACAACTGTTTTCAACATTGATGATGTTTCTTAAGCAAAAAAATAAGCATATTGCTATATTGTGACACTTAAGACTGGAGTTATTATGCTGAAAATTTTGCTTTATTGTTTTTAGCTTTATATATATATATATATATATATATATATATATATATAATTGTATTTATTTATTTTTACAGTGAGGAGGATGTGATTGGTCATGCAGCAGCACAGATAAACACCACAAAGACATCTGAAATCTGTCACGAGATAACATGGTTGGGAGAGGTCTGAAGTTGTGGAAACGTCAAAAAACAGGAAGCCCTGTCAATCCCTTGAAAATCACCTTCCTTGGAGAGCCTGTAAAAATAAATAAATAAAATTATATGTATATAAAGCAAAATGTTCAACATCATTACTCCAGTCTCAAGTGTCCCTTTTAGGTGTTTTTTAAGCTTTAATGTGAGTCACTATTAACATTACCTTTCTCCACAAAAGCTGGCATGCAGTTCTACTTCTGACTCTGGAAATGTTGCTGTGCGTATCGGGCACTGGGCCTCAAGTGCCTACACATTAAAGACAAATGTATGCAGGGCAAATTTTGTAAAATAAGAATTGATAATTGACAATGTTCAGTTTAGCGTTTGCTTGTGTATCTCCTGAGGGTGATGGCAGCACTGGATGATGTTGAATGAGGTCTAAGGTTTTGTCTTGAAGATGTCGCCTCCTCTATCAACACCAAATCTAACTCCTGCAAACAGAAAAGAAAAATGTGATGTTGTACTGATAGAATTCTAGGCTGTTGGGAATAGTCACAAATAAAAACAGCCCTTAGAAGTCAGGGGCATATTGAAATGTGGAAGTTAGTTAATTAAAAGGTCTTCAAAACAAAGTCTCTGCAAGGCTACAGTGGTGCTGGCTGACAAGTCCTGATTATCATTCGTTACTATTGAAGTAATACATTTTGCAATTGTCAGTGCACAGGTGTTAAAGATAGTACAAAACAAACCTGTTATTAAAATGCACAATAGACAGATGCAGACTAGAGTGAAGTCAGAATGTACAGACATTGGTCCCAAATCGTTGTATTTTAGAAGAATATTAAATGGCAAACTGTACGTGGCTCTTCTGTCAGACTGGCGGCGGAAGAGGCGGGGATTCTGGGGAAACGTAGTGGGCGTGGTCAACCTGTGACTTCAATCGAGAGCGACCAATAGAAAAAGGCCTTTCATCCTGGTGGGTAGAGACCGCCCACTGAGACGCAGCTTCAATCGCAAACAAAATGTTTCAACTCACAAAGAAGTTTTAGACCAGCAAAAAAAAATAAATAAAAAAAATAAAAAACAGACGGCAGAAAAGAGAACAACATTTGTGGTCTCGTGATGAAAAGTTTTTGAAGTGCAGAAAGATAAAATTTTTTTAAAAAAGATTTGCACTCACTGCAAAGAACTTTGTTATCGATTTCAGAGTTTTTTTGCGATCTTTTTTTTTTTAATTACAAAATGATTAGTTTTGCTCTCAAACACAGAATTTTTGTTTGAATAATAAAGACACAAAAATAATTCCATATCAAGGTGGTGCATTCAGTCAAACTCATCACTTCAAAATTCATCACTTTGTAAAAACTAACCAATTTAATGGACAGTTTCTGTAAAATCTTCTCAGGCTCATCCTTGGAAACAAAAAAAAAAAAAAAGATAAGATTGGTTAATTAAGGACCTGGGGCCGTATGAAAGAAATGTCTTATCTTAAGTCCTAAGTTAAGATTTGCCGAGTTAAAGAACATTCAAAGATTCTAACTAAAATTGCCATGGTGACTAAGAGATAAGATGTGTCTGTAATTCTGAAATATGTCTCCAGGTTATTTTCTGAGAAAGAGATTAGATTAGAGCAGGGGTGGGCAACCTTTTCCTGCAGAGCCCCTGATATAAAAATGCTGGATTCAACAATGTATAATAACTGTCATTACTTTAATTTCAAATTTCAAAAAATACATTTTTCTATACATGTCCACAGACTCCTTTCAGTGCCTTCATGGCCCTTCAGGACCTCTCTGGTTGAAAGCCTTGCCATTAGACGTTTTACAGGGGAAAAGAGCATTGTTGCATTAAACTACATGGTTATTGGCAAAAAGAGAAGATGGAGCTGGATTGAAGTTCTTTGAATGCACTGAGAATTGCATAAATGTCCAGTGGACAGTGCTTTGACACAAATGCTAAGTAATGTGCAGTATACTGGATTATAGTATTTTAGAAACTATTTAATTTGCATGCAACAATGAATCAAGGAAGCAAAATTTCAGAGAAAACCCATGATTTTTGATGGCTCTGCAAGAGCAAAAAATTCTGTTGATCTATTGAACCTCCTTCCTTTTAAACCATCATTGCATGTGATGGACACACTTTGAAGTGACTCTTTCAAAGTGACGTTAATATTTTGCTGCTTTGAAGCAAAGAAGACTTATTTTACCTTCTGAGTACTCAGGTTTTGTTGGTTTGGTGGTTGATTTGTGAATTTGACTGCAGGCGTAAATGTTCAGACATTGACCTACTAACTTTAAAAAAATGTAAACATGCTTTTTGAAGATACAACAGACACAAAAGTCAAAGAGAGCAGGCAATACCAGTTTGTCCCTAGATATTTGAGTTTCCATAAAAAAAGTGCTTTATCACAATGACTTATAATGGTATATATTTGAGATCATTTGTATCAATTTCATGGCTTTGAAATTAATTTTAAAAGTTTTTTAGTGTTCACTTAAAATCAGTTTTTATCAGTTTTTAAAATCAGTTTTCATCAAATTTATTTCCATTCACATGCATTTAAAAACTAAAAGGAAGGAAAAATGAGACACTTACTGAAATTATTTGGAATGCTACCACATCTGGTGAAGTTTAAATTAACGATGAAATGGAAATATGCACTTAGAAAATAGACGGAGTGATGGTGAAATGAAAATGTTGTCATTATACTATGGAAATCAATGGCTTCCGGCAACTGCTTGATTAACAACATTCTTCAAAATATATTCTTTTGTGCTCAGCAGAAGAAAGAAACTCATTGGAGTTTGGAAAAACTCGGGAGTGTTTAAATGATGGCAGAATTTTTATTGTTGGGTGAACTGTCCCTTTAACCATGCTGCACACTGTGATTTAATTCTTTTTTCCTTTGTCCTTTACAAATGTATCTAGTCTTGTCAGATTGTACGTTATGACCCCAGTTAGATCTTGGACCGTGTGACATGTCAAAGGCATTAATTGGCTGTCGCTGAACATGTAACCCTTAGCAATCAGGTGTTTTTTTGTTTTGTTTTTTTTTTTTGTCCCCTATTGAAACCAAGCTGCTCATTTCAAAACTTGCAATTTTGTAACAGATGACATTAACATGTGACCGCCTACATTTAAATCTCCACACCTACAGTGTTCAGAAGATTGTCCCACTCAGTCACAGTGAAAGAAGCAGGCTGAATATTGCACATAAAAAGCAGAAAAATATTTATTCATTTTGTTAGGTAATGCAGAATATTTTGTACAAATTGACTAAATCCTGACTCCTTTGACCTAAACAAGTTCTGTAAATCTTTCTTCAAAAACTAATCTTCCTCTCGTTATCTCTGCTCTGACTTCAACTTCTGGACTTTGGATAAAAGCTATGGTAAATATTGATGTTTTATGAACCTCTCCCAGTGTAAATCCGTCTTGTTACTGAAGAAGGGGCAGCGCCAGCAATATCAGACCAGCCAGCAAACCCATGTGTAAGCACAGCAGATCACTGTTAGTCCATATCAAATATACACAGTGCATTTACATAGGAGCAGGAAGAATATGACTATTTAATTCTTAGAATGTAATTCTCATAGACTGGGTGAGAAATGATTATATCCCAGCTATAACAAAAATATGAGTTACACTTTATTTCAGTAGTCCTTAGACATTCTACTAAAAGTAACTTGTAGTTGCAAAAAAGGAGCATCAAAATAAAGTGTGAGCAGATATTAAGCAGACATAGGGTACAACGGGGCTAAAGGCACCTTTGATATTATTTTCATCTAAACCACTAGCTGGCACAAAAACTTAGTGTAGCACTTTCCAAAACATTCCCTTTTCAAGATGCATTTGCAAATTTGTCTGATCCTTGACGCGATCGCGCGCAGCAGCGCAAAGTTGATTCTGTGCTTACTTGATCTAAGATTTTATGTTTTTTTTTTGTTTGTTTTTTGTTTTTTTAAATGTTGTAGATTTAAGTAGCAAATAAAAATCTCTAAAATTAATGCATATATTTTGAGACAAAGGTCTTCTTAACAATTTTCAGTTTTGTTTAAGATAATTAAAGCAACAGTTTTTATGTAATGAAAGAATATGTAAAAGTATGGTATTTGGGGTAAAAAGCGCCCCTGCTGTTGGGGCTAAAAGGCACGGTTATTAACATGATAATTAATAGATGGCTGTCTTTTCCATTTGTTGACATGACGTGGTTAGAGTCAGATGATAAATATCATATAATATGTTGGGTGTCCAATATTAGAGATAATCACCATGTTTAGAATGAAACCATCATATAATAAAATATCATTTATTGTTACTACTGTAAATTTATATTCAGTTATTATGGGGTCTCCTTCAATGCTTTCAGAGTCTTTACTTTTTAAATAGTTTTTTTTTCTGTATTTTAAAATATATATTTTTTATATTAACGTTTTAATGACAGTATATTTATTGAACAAAAATTGATTCTTTTATTTTTCAAAATAAGCACAAAATAGTACAAACTTTGCTAAAGTGATTGTTTTGAACAAGTGTTAACTTAGACAAAAAAAACAAACATTATTTTAGCTGAAGTATTTGTAGCAGTACCGTGTGCCTTTTACCCCCCTTGACACCTCATACATTTATAAGATTTTTAAACAAAATAAATGACTTGAATGATTTATTTTCACACAGAATCTGTTGCTCCATTAATGTTCAGTACAAACATATATATTTTTTCTGCAATTATACATTTTAGGCGCAGTGAATAGCACATTTTTTTCTTAAGGTGTGGCTTTAGCCCCGTTAGCACCCTAATGACTGGTTGACATGTACTTGCGAAGTTACTTATAGTTAGCAGAATATCTAATGAAATAAAGCTAATGTTATGAACACCTTATTTCTGATCTGAATATTCAAAACGTCCAGTTCTTGGCTATACTGTACAAATGTTAAGAGAAAATTTAATTTGATCATTCTGCAAACATTATGGGAATATAACTTTTGAATGGTCTTCGAATGGACCATTTTTTTTAAAGAACATTGTATTAACGTTACTAGAATGACGTTACTTGCTAGCCAAAGTTCTGTTAGCTGGGACAAAGCTAAAAGCTGTTTTTTTTTTTGTTTTTTTTTTAAATATGTAATTATAACTAAATTATACATTGAAATAAATGGGGGGAAAAAAACTTCAATCTATATCTAATAGATTAGCTGTATAGTATGTAAGATAAACATCTGAGGTTATCTATCTTGTTTATGAAAGCATGAATACATAGACTGAACCTCTTTGCTGTCCTTACAAAGTTTGAAGAAGTGGAGATTTGAAAGTTCACATTATCTGATAGCCTTCACCTCATTTTTGCACTAGCATGACATCTGTGAGAACACCAGGACTGAACAGACACCTCTGGTGAACAGTGCCCACTTTAATGAGATGCCGAGTCCACATACAGCTACAGGCTTACATCCATTAACTGTTCAGAGCTGGGAGAAGTATGCTGTATTAGCATAGAAATAGTTTCCTTTGGCTTCCAATTCAAAACGTGCTTTCCTGATAACAAATTAATATTGAAGTTATTAATAAGAAAACAAAAATAAATGGCCTAAGGCAGGGAATAGATGCAAACAGATGTAGTAGTGTTTTTTTTTTTAAGTATTTTTATTATTATTATTATTTGTGTGTGTATGTGTGTTGTCAATTATTTCTATATCTAATTCAGTGCTACATTTTACTTTCAGACCACTAACTTTCTAAACTTAAGGCGAGACACTGCAGGTGAATAGGGTAAAAAAAAACAAAAACAACAAAAAACAACAACTAATAGTTATCGCCTTACCCAGCTGATTGATCACATTGATAATTGCAAATATTTTTTGTATTACAAGTTTTTAAAATGTTAGGTTTAAATATGCAAATGAGTCATTATTTAATGAAATATTTGCTAATTTGCATAGATTTATACTACAAAAATCTAAACACTGGATGATGTCAGTTTCAAAATTCTTATTTATATATTTGTTTTTTTTGTTTTTTGATATATTGGAGTCAAAAGTTTTACAGATGGAATTTTGGGTATCTCATTTTTGTCACTCCATAATTCAGAAAATGCTTAGAACAGACAGAAAACACTATATTTTCACAATTTTGGGGGGATTAAAATGTTGTATATAATCAAACAAATTATATATGAACAAATCCCTCTGTAAAAACCTTCAGGATATAGACTATAGGAATAAAAATGTAAAGTTTGGTGTGTGCAAGTGCTACTGAAGTGGAGATTTATGGCTCAGTGTAGGAGAAAAACCTCATTTTGAGAAAACGGCCTTTAAAAATATGTATTGTAACTGAAATCTATTGACACACATAGATAAAGTGCTATAAAAGAAACACTTAACAGTGTATTTTGGATATTTTCTTTCCACTAGTCTGGAAAAAAAAAACAAAAAAACACTAAAAGCCCAAACCAAAAAGCCCAAAATCTCAAACTTGACAGGTGCATGAAAAAAGTGTTTTTGCCTGCAGTGTCTCCCCTTAAAAAAAGACTCTACAAATAGCTGCAGTCTTCTGGTTGTCCATGGTGATTAAAATCAGTCATTTCAGATCTGTCATCACCATTCTTGCTCACAGCTTCAGTTCCTGAAACAGTTTGACTAATAATAGTTCATTTCGAATGATTGGAGTGATGAATAACCGAGCTGTAGACTGAAGGGAGAGTCAGGTAGAAGTGCTTGATTTATCAGCGTGTGGTTTTTGAAAAAAGACCTTGATAATTACAAAAGGGCTCTGACATAACGGGACCCTGCTGTATGTAACAGAAATAGTAAATAAACTGCGCTTTAAGGATCCCCCCCCCCTCATCCTCGCCTTCCTTTCAAGTTATTTGTCACATTTGCTATTGTGAATGCAGGCTAAAAAGCAAACCATGTTTAATTAGTGTTTTTCATGATTTGCAGTAAATGGATTCCAAATGTTTATGAGACAAAATTCTCTTTATTTTCAAAGTAAAGCCGGGAGGCAAAGCAACAAGAAACAATGTAGGCTTACAAATAGCAGCTGAACGCTTTTCGTGACAAATTGTACAGTGTAGCAATTGCCAGATTAACAACAGAAAAGAAATGAAAGGAAACATACTTTGCTCTTACACAAAACCTGATGCTGAACTGTGTCAAGTGTGACGTTGCCAGGTTGTGGGTTACTAATCTCTAATTTAGCATTTTCAGACACTGAATTCAATTCATCAGCTGATGGATTTGAGTTGAACAGCAGCATTTATGGCAAATTCTCTGAATGTATATAGTCTAGATAATGTACATAGTCTAAATGGAAATCCTCATGAGATGGACTCTTGAAGAGTAAGCAGATGGTTTTGCTTTTACTGAACCATAATGCAGTAAAAGCTCTTTCCTGACCTTGCTGCTCTACACCAATGAACACACTTTCAGATCACAAGAAGGCATTTCTTCCACTAAAAATGAAAGATATAAACACTAGACAAATCATATCACACGGTTATAGTGTTGCACGGCTGGAATTCAGCTCAGTCAAATCTCACAAAGAAAACTGATTGCATAGCCACTAAACATTTTTTGTAAGTTTTACAGCACAACATCAGGCATATGAGCCACAGGGCTAATAAATTATATAATAATAATTAACATCAACAACATTTGCTGTTTGTTTTTTTACATTTGCTTTTAATGGTGAGTTTTTGCTTTGAGCAAATGATTCTTCCTCTGTCCTGACCACATGGGGTTAAAGAGCATGGCTCCGTTCGGAACAGAATCCTGCCTTACTTCTTTCTGAATACTGTACAAAGTATGTCACCTACTGCTTTTTAATAAAAGGAAGTGGAACATTATTCCACAATAAACATTTCCCACAGTAGTATACGTTACATTTGCACATGACCTCATCTCTACAACATTTTAGTTGTATAACACGTGGATTCAGATTCAAATCACAATTGCTCTGCATCCCATTTGCAACCTTTAATTTGTAGTTTACCTAAAACTGAAAATTTGCTGAAAATGTATTCACCCTCAGGTCACCCAAGATTTGGAGAAATGTACACTGTCACTCAAAAGTTTGGGATCAGTATGATTTTTAATGTTTTTTAAGGGAGTCTCTTCTGCTCATCAAGGCTGTAGTTATTTGATGAAAAATACAGAAAAAAATAGTAATATTGTGAAATCTTATTGCAATTTCTAATATTGGTTTCCTATTTTAATATACTTTAAAATAGAATTTATTTCTGTGACGCAGCGCTGAATTTTCAGCATCATTACTCTAGTCTTCAGTGTCACATGATCCTTCAGAAATCATTCTAATATGCTGATTTATTATGAGTGTTGAAACTGTTCTGCTGCTTCAGGTGCTTCAAGCAGCACAAAGGTTTCCAACACTGATTATAAATCAGCATATTAGAATGAATTCTGAAGCATCATGTGACACTGAAGACTGGAGTAATGATGCTGAAAATTCAGCTGCGCATCACAGAAATAAATTATATTTTAAAGTATATTTAAATAGAAAACTGTTATTTTAAATTGCAATAATATTTCACAAAATAACAGTTTTCTGTATTTTTTTATCAAATAGATACAGCCTTGATGAGCAGAAGAAACTTCTTTAAAAAACATTAAAAATCTTACTGATCCCAAACTTTTGAACGGCAGTGTAGCATTGCATTAGTATCTCAGCAATGGATGCTCTGCAGTGAATGGGTGCCGTCAGAATGAGAGTCCAAACAGCTGATAAAAACATGACAATAATCCACAAGTAATCCACACCACTCCAGTCCATCAGTTAACATCTGGAGAAGCCAAAAACTAAAAGTTAAAAGACATTTCAGCTTTAAACTGTTGCTACTGGCCAAAATACAAATCTGATATGAGCATAAAAATGCTTCCTCTGTGAAAAGTCCATCTCCTGTTGTACTCTCACATCAAAATCCACCAATATATTTGTTTACTGTTTTGGACTGTTTTCATAGGTAAACAGTGCTTGATTTGTGCAGATTTCTCTCCTGATTCAGACCAGACCACTTTTTCACTTGAGAAAGCGTTATTATGGAAAGAGGACTCATATTTCAGCCACTTTAGGAATAAATGGTTTGGAGTTTAAAAACGTCTTGATGATGCAGTTTTCACTTCACAAATCAACTGATGGACTGGAGTGCTGTGGATTACTTGTGGATTATTGTGATGTTTTTATCAGCTGTTTGGACTCTCATTCTGACGGCACCCATTCACTGCAGAGCATCCATTGATGAGACAGTGATGCAGTGACACATTTCTCTGAAAATCATCTACATCTTAGGCGGACTGAGGCCTTCTAATTCAGGAAGTGAAATGGATTTTGAATTTGAATTAATTTCTTTATGGAGAATAACCCTGGCATCTAATTTTCAGCTTGGAAATAAAGAAGATAATTTTTCGTGCTTCGTTAGGTCACCCTGCCATGATGGATACAGAAGTTTCACATACTGCAGACATACTGTAGATGACATGGCTTTGATCACAGCGCCCAATTCCATTTTGATTTTCAAATCCAGTTTTATATTAAGGACAAATGGTCTGCACTGTTACTTGCTAGTGATAACACTGGATTCATTTGTTCAGAATGCAGTACGAACAACTAAATATATTAAAGGTCAAATAAGACATAAAAGTGGATTTTCATCTGATTTTTAAGGAATGTTTGTGAGTTCTGTAACAAAACAAAGGTGTTGTTTTCAGTCAAAGGAGAGACACACATCCACAGTCTAATCACATTTCAAAGGACACAACTGGCCAATATCAAACACTGATTAATGAATCTATTTACACAAAGAGAAAGACAACAAACAGAAGAAACGGACAACTCTTAAATCTCAACTGAGCATAATCAGCAATAGGCATACAGTTTTTCCACACTGAGCTTTTAAATATAAGGTGACTGATCTAGTGAAAGAACAGCAGGAAAAGAGGACACCACTCAGTGTAAGTTTGTTAGTGTATCTCTGATAGGTCTCTTACTCTATTTACTAAATACTGAATTCTTGATTCTAAATTAGACGTACTTTCCTTTGGTGTCATTTGAAGGCGTACATGATACATAATGTAAAATCAACATCTGGTTATGAACTAGCTAGTACTTAAAACTAAAATCAATTTTCTTAAAAGTAATTTAGACTAAAATTGGTAACATGCATAATTTATTTTACGTTTTTTTTTTTCAGAGTTCTAGTGCCAATTTTGAACCATATTTGTAGTAAGTGAAATGAAATACTACTAGATCATAATATTTTGTAACTTGATTTAAAGCCAAAAGACGCAGCAAAATGCAGAAGAGCTTACTTCTTAAAGCACGTATAACTGCAGAGTTTCTTGTTATTGTAGAGAGCCCTATATTTCATAATTACTGTATATAAAACTGATGCAAATTCTTATTGAGCTTATCGCAGAGACTTTGTTTTTATTAACAGTGCACTGTTAGAGAGAGAAGACTTTTATTCTTATTGTTATATTCTGTTTGTCTTGGTATATTATACTGACTGACTTTGTCATGGGAAATCTCTGTGTTAATTAGTTCAAACTATAAGTATTACTAGGCTTCCTACTCAGAGACATGCTGAGTATTTAAACAAATCATGATGTGTAATTCTTATTAGATTTGTGTGTTTTTCTATAGATACAAGGCAGCAGAGAGATGACAGGACTGGTCAAAACTCAGTGAGAAAATTTAATGAAGCCATATGAAACAAACCTGATAAAATCTGGATAATGTTTCATTTCACAGGCTCAGTTTTTTTTTCTTGCCATGACTGAGTCCTTAAATAATATTTGTGTGTGTGTGTGTGTGTGTGCGTGTGTGAGAGAGAGAGAGATAGTAAGCTAGCTGTGGTGTATTTCTTTAAAAAAAAAAAAGAAAGAAAAATGATAAGGAGTCTATTAATGCTGCCCACTATGATTCTGCACAGAAAAAAATGATACTTTTAATTTTTTTTAAGGTAAGTGGTTGCAAACAATTTATTTTAGCTACATTTAAATAAACAAATTTAGTTGAAAGTCAGTGAACTAAATTTGCTTATTTAAATGTAGCTAAAATAAACTGATTGCAACCACTTACCTTAAAATCGTTTTAGTAAATTCAATGAATCATTTTTTTCAGTGTGATTGTTTCTGATGGTTCAATACAAAAAAGTCTGCTGGTGGAGCTCAATTTGTAATGAATTATGTGCTTCATTAGCATTGCAAATGTTTTTAATACGCATGCTTACTCTAAATACACTTGACAAATGTAATTTCTGTCTGAGTTTGCTGAGAAAATATTTTTAGAAAAAGAGCTTTCTTTTTTGTCAGAACAAAATATTTGTATAAAAACGAGCTTTGTTTTTTGTCATTAATGTTCTGACACCTGAAACCAATGAATCAATTCAAACCTGGGCACTTTCTAGCAAATTCTAAAAAAAAATAAAAGACATTTTTGCATTGCTGCAGTACATCTACCAGTTTCCCGGTGTCATGAAATCAATAAAAGCAATTTTAAAGATCTTAAGGCCCAAGGTGAACCCAACTGGTTGAAAAAAATATATATATATAAATAAATAAATAATAATAATAATAATAATAATAATAATAATAATAATAATAACAAAAAGATGATGATGATGACAGTCAATCGTTCAGACACAACTGTCACTGTAGTGTTGCTTGCAATTTTGCAAAAATTTGCAAAGCATCAAAAATGCTTGCATTTTGCAGGTAAGGAACAGTTAGATGTAATTTAGATGTCACAAAATATGTTCTTTCTTTAAAGTGTTAATGAGCCCTTTTTTCACTTTGGGCACAGTAAGATTATTATTTTTTTTAATTCTCTTATGCTAACGACTGCATTTATTTGAATAAAATACACTAAAATAGCACTACTGTGAAATAGTATTACAATTTAAAATAACCGTTTTCTATCTGAATATATTTTAAAATGTAATTTATTCCTGTGAATTTTTTAACAGCATCTTTAGTGTCACATGATCCTTCAGAAATCATTCTGATATGCTGCTCAAGAAACATATCAATGTTGAAAACCATTTGTGGAACTGTGACTACTTTTTTCCCAGGATTCTTTGATAAACAGAAAGTTCAAAATAACAGCATTTATTTGCAATGCCGTCACTTTTGATCAATTGAATGCATCCTTGCTAAATAAAAGTATTAATTTATTTAGAAAATATCTAATCTTATTGACCAAGTTAATTGAACCTTTAGAATATACCTAATCTGTGAGAAAAAAAAAAAAAAAAAAAAGGTTCTACATATCAGGGGATAAATAGGCATAATTAATTAAAAATGATGTTTTGTTGAGGTTATGCAGTTCCTTTATTATCAGTTCACTGAAAAAAATTATGCAACATTTTTTAAGGTAAGTGGCTGCAAACAATTTATTTTAGCTACATTTAAATAAGTTAGTCAACTAAATTTGTTTATTTAAATGTAGCTAAAATAAATTGATTGCAACCACTTACCTTAATTTTTTTACCTTTCATTTTTTTTCAGTGTTTCTTTAAGTTGCAGAATAAATTTCTCTTCCTGTCGTTTCAGTTCAAAATCCAATTCAATTTACTGTGGGGCTCGGCCAATTCATTTCAAACTCATGAACCGAAGGTAATCCTATTCTTAAGCTTCTGCTCCTCCCTGCATGTGTATAAGATTGTCTCTCGTATTAGTGCTGGCTTGCTCAAGTGTTCTGGTCTTTGTTGGACTAAGCTTGTCTTCAGTGCTGTGATAAACTAAGAGGTGTAGTGTGTGACTGTTCTCAAAGAGCTGGTGCAAAGCCCAAGAACACAGTTAGATGTAATGTCTATTCATTTACATTTTTAGAGAGATAATAGAATGAACTGGTCACATTCGTTCTCTTTACAGTCCACTGAAGTACATTCATCTTGCTATTACAGCATTAAGTATAGAATAAGACATCAATGCACGCTAAAGCAAAAGCCAGGTCTTACATAAACCACTTGGCGCAGACCAGTTAGTGAACACTAAAATATAAACATTTGAGTCATAATCACAGATCCTCACCACGCTGCTGTTCTGTTCACTCTCTACAGTAGATAGCATCTGTCCCCTTTGGTATTTACCATAAACTCTATTGGTTTTCACATTTACAAACAGTGGACAAATACAAATACAATATACACAATACAAATGCACATCTCAGGCAAACATTTGTGCAACTGCGCCGTCTTGAGAAAAGATAAACACGGCCCATTTGGTGAGCGCAGCTTGCTGCCTGATCTGAGAAAAATGGTTTGGCTTAAACCTCATTTCACAAACTCAGATTCAAATATCAACAAGATTAAAATGTTTAAAATGGACTCCTTCACCAATTAGCCCACAGATTGTCCTGTTGAATGTTTAGGCTACAGGTGGATTTTAAATGTGTGACATTTATGCATAAATTCTCAGAAAAAAAAGGTACAAAAGCTGTCGCTGGGGCAGCTTTCAAAAGGGAGTAATTTGTACCAATTTGGTACTAATATGTACACTTTTGGTACTAATATGTACCTTCAAGGTATTCATATACACCCTTTAGGCATAAATACACTGAAAAAAAAAAAGATTCATTGAATTTACATTTTTTTTAAGGTTTATTTTAACTACATTTTTTTGAAAGTTAGTCAACTAAATTTGTTTATTAAAATGTAGCTAAAATAAATTGATTGCAACCATTTACCTTAAAAAAAAATAGTATCATTTTTTTCAGCGTAAGGTAAAAAAAAAAAAAAAAAAAAAAAAAAAAAAAGTTTTAAGTTTTGTACTTTTTTTTTTTTTTTTTACAGAGAGTGTAATTAAATAAATTTAAGTTGAAAAGTTGAAGTTTAATGTGGATGATACCAGTGGCACAGTTTGGCTATATACAGTAGAATCTCTGTAAACACATGATTTCATATACAATATTTCTTCATACATGACTTCTGCCGCTTTTAATGTAGCTCGTTTGCACTTTGCGGAAAAACAAAATAGGGAATTTTGAGCCCCAAACTGTAATTTGTGTAGAAAAACTAGTTGATTCAGACTTTTGAGAAGGGAATGGTGTTCCAGTGTTTTCACAGAAATTTTCTGAATAAATATTTCTTTATACACAACTTCAGCTTCTTTCAATGCCATTCGTTTGTACTTTGTGGAAAAAAAACAAAAGAGGGAATTTTGAGCTCAAATTCTAATTCTTGTAGAAAAGTAGTTGATTCAGACTTTGAGAAGGAAATGATGTTCCAGTGCTTTCGCAGAAATTCTCTGAAGTGCTCAGGACTGACTTGATCTAGTTAAAGATCTGAGGAGTCTGAATTGAGTTATTTTTTGGCATGAATAATCCATCTATTGGTCCCAGGCTTGGTTTTTACCCACCCTGACAGGACTTATTTTCTCTGCCTCCTCCATCTGAAACACTTTTTGGTTTGTGACCCCTTTTATCCCAGATCCTGCGCTGGATCCTGTGTCATTCGAGCAGACCGAGTTATTACAAAGCCGGCCGGTTCTCCTGTGCTCCAGCTCCAGACACGTTCTGGAGTCCTTCACATCGCCGTCGGTGTAAACCCGGTTCCTTCCACCAAAAGCCAAGGGGTTGGAATTGACTACAGGATCTCTCGCATCTCCTCTGGATTTCCGTCGCGGTCTGCTCCTCGCTTTCATCCCATCACAGCAGCACGAATGCGTTCTGCACACTGCTTGAAATCCCCTCTTAAAGTTCTCATTATAGTAGCCATAGATAATAGGGTTGACGCTCGAGTTAGAAAAAGCCAGCCAGTGAGCGAACGGGAAGACATAGCCACTCAGAAGATCCAGCTCGTCTTCATTTAGACCTCCGTAATCCGTGAGGAGCATCAGAGTCCACAGAGGCAGCCAGGAAAGCGTGAATAAAAGTGCCACCACGCTCAACATCTTAATCACTTTGATCTTCTTTTGGGAAATGAGCGGCCTTCCTTCCTGCTGTGCTCCGTGAGACTGTCCGCTTTCCTGCTGATCGTTCCCAGAGATCACAGAGGTGGTGTAGAGTTTGATCCCGATGCGTCCGTACATGATTGTGATCAAGGTGAGAGGAATGAGATAAATGTGCGCGAACAGGACGGTGGTGTAGACTTTCCTCATCTGTGGGCTGGCCCAGTTCTCGAAGCAGGAGAACAGCGGGTATGTGTGGTTGTAGTCTTCATTGTGGACCATGTAGTGATGCTCCACTCTCTTCACAGTTAATGTCACTGCTGACGGACACATAATCACCACGGCAAGCACCCAGATCATCACTATGGTCACTTTGGCCACCAGCAGGGTCAGTTTGGGCTGGAAGGGGTACACAATGCAACGGAACCTGCAGGAGATTGGAACAGAGCTCTGAGTTAATCCTCTGCCTTCTACTGTAATCATAAACAGTGTTGGGGAAAGTTACGGTTACACTTTATTTTAAGGTGTCCTTGTTACAGTGTAATTATACATTTAAGTACTGAGTAATACTAATTAACTACATGGCTACTATATGGTTAGGATTAGGATTATGTGCATGTAATTATGCATAATTTATTGTTATTATAATAGTAAGTGCATGTAACAAGGACACCTTAAAATAAAGTTTTACCAAAGTTACTTTTAAAAGTAATGCATTACAAAAAGTAATTAATTACTAGTTAGTAATTACATCTTCAACAGTGCAATTAGATTACTGTAAAAATTACTCTCTCCAAAAAGTATTTAATTACTTGTTACTAATTACTTTCTAAATTCTATATCAACCTCGACAAGTTAATGATACAAGGATAGACATGAAACGCTTCTTTTAATTCTTTCAAGTAACTACATAAATTATTCTGGTCACACTTTAGATTAGGATCCAATTCTCACTATTAACTAACTACACTGTAAAAAATTAAAAGTTGAGGGAAAAAAAATTAAATAAAAAGTTGAGAAAACTTAAAAGTTTAAGGCAACCGGCTTCAGCAGATTTCTGAGTTTTCTCAACTTTTTGTTGCATAAACTGAAAACAACAAGTTGAGAAAACTCAAAAATCTGCTGAAGCTGGTTGCCTTAAACTTTTAAGTTTTCTCAACTTTTTATTTTATTTTATTTTTTTACAGTGTATTACAGTTTTTTACAATCATTTTTGCACTAATAACAGAACCTTATAACACTAATAACAGAATGTCATTTTTCAAAACTCTAGACACAAAACTCAAAACAGTCATTATTTGTAACAGGCTGTCCAATGTTCAAAACTTTGCATATTGCGTTCATATCTTTAAAGAAGCCAAAATACTAATTTATTATTGGTTCAAAATACTAATTTATTATGAAATATCATAGGAACATTACTTTAGATCACCCACACACAAGATACCCATAGTTTCACTGTGTAGCTGTTAGTACAATCATTAAATATAGTTGTTCAAAACACATGATGCAGCTTTCATTATGGTTCTACACATTCATGCATCATTGTAATAGACTAAAGAGAAAAGTACAGACACTGGAATCATTACAGTAAACAAAATTTGAAAATTATTGATGAAATAATCAACACAACAGGTTTACAACTTTAAATAAGAAAAAAATTAGATAAGAAATAACTACATTAGGCCTACAGTAAAATGTCAACGAAAGTGTTCCTCACTGCTCTTCTATGTTTTTATCAACCCTGTCTTGTGGATTTGGCCACAGGTTCTCATCCACATCATAATGGCTTTCCTGTAGCTCAAATAGTAGAGCATGGCACTAGCAACGCCAAGGTCATGGGTTCGATTCCCAGGGAAAGCAAGAGCTGATAAAAATGTAGAAACTGCTTTGGATAAAAGCGTCTGCTAAATGCATAAATGTAAATGTAATGGATGTTTTCATTAGCTAAAGATCTTGGAAAAAATCTTCTGGTATGGCAAATACAGGCCTGACATCGGTCTCCTGTGATGTCATTGCAGGCATCATCTATGAGAAGAGGGACTTGTTTGTGAGGAGCCTATTATGAACCTTCCACCTCCATGTGGAGAAAAACTCTTCAGTCGGGTTACAGTAAGGAAAGGAGAGCATGGGGGTAAATACAAGGTGATAAACTGTGGATGGACGTGAAACCATAATTGCTCTCAGTGCCGTCGCTAGGAATTCTGGGTCCATTGCACTGATTTTGCTATGGGCTCCCCTCAAAATCACATTCAGTGGGGGGTGGTCGGGCCCCCAGCGAACATCGTTCTGGGCCCCTCTAAACTGCTGGGCTCTCAACCTCTCCTCCATCTCTTGGCCTGCCTCATCCAAAAATATGAATGGTTTTCATCAGCTTCCAGCTCTATCACCCTCTAAAAAGACATTTACTGCAGGGAAAACAAATACTGATAACAATGATATAGACTTTGGGGGATTTTTTTTTTTTCTCCCAACAACAAGCATCTTGAAACTGATCATACCTGAACATACTCAGTCCTCAGTTGCTTCAATTTCATAATCTAAACATTTAATTTTGTTCATCATTTCCCATAAAAACTATGCTTCAAGAGTAATGCAACAGTTACTTAGCATTTTGAGCAGTTGTATCAATTGATAGTTAGATCATTGTAATGAAATGAATAGACACTAAATTCAGATGCCTATTCATGTGCGAGTTGAATTTTGAAATAGTAATACTTTGATGTAAAGCTGTGTCATTTTGAACCGGTGATTTTAGTTCAATGAACAAAAGATCTTTGGCTCATGTGTATTGTATCCAAGCATTTGGAAAAAGTGTTAAGTGTTTTGAAAAATGTGAATTTTTATCTTCAGTTGTGAATTATGTGTCTAGAGTTTTGAAAAATTACATGAAGGTTCTGTTATTAGTGCAAAAATGATTGTAAAAAACTGTAACTATGACTTCTGCCTCAAAATACTCCTAATAACTGCTTATTCATACTTAGTAAAGTAATTGTTAAGTTTAAGAATTGGGTAGGATTAAGGATTTAGAATAAGGTCTTGCAGAATAAGACATATGTGCTTTTTAAGTAATAATAAACAGACAATATCCTAGTAACATTCATGCTAATAGCCAACAAGTTAATAGTGAGAATTGGACACTAAAGTGTTACCAATATTCTTATTAACTCACCAAAGTATTTAAAGTGAGAAGGGTACATAAAAAGCATGCATTTTTAGATTAGACTTTAAATTTTGATGTTAAATCCACTATTGTATTGTGTATAAATTTTCTACAGTCTATACACAGTATTAAGTTCAATTACATAAGAAGTGGCTGTAATTAAATTACAGAAAAATAAGAGTAATCCCTTACTTTACTTTTTCGAGGGAAAAGTAATTAAATTACAGTAACTAATTACTTACTAATTAGTTACACCCAACACTGATTACAGTATTGCAGTACTCCCTAAAAATGTAACAAATTGTGTTACTTACACTCTTAAAGATAAAGGTGCTTCATGATGCCATAGAAGAACCTTTTTTGTCTAAATGGTTCCATAAAGAACCTTTAACATCTGAAGAACCTTTCTGTTTCACAAAAGCTTCTTTGTGGTGAATGTCTCGGTTACGTATGTAACCCTCGTTCACTGAAGGAGGGAACGGAGACGTCACGTCGGATGACCGATGAAATTGGGATCTCGCCAGAGAGACCAATCCACTTCGAGTGTAACTAAATGAGCCAATGGACATTGGCATGCGATTATTGCATCCAGCTGCCGCTGATCACAGCGTGAGCATAAGAGGCAGCTGGTGCACCGTGTTAATTCATGCTTTTGCTGAGGAGCCAAGCTGGTGACCCGGCAGCTCAGCGGTGGTACAGCGACTGTGGCAACGGGACGTGACGTCTCCGTTCCCTCCTTCAGGGTATGAGGGTTACACACGTAACCGAGACGTTCCCCTTTCAGAAATTGGGATCCCTACCAAAGCGCCACAGGAGCTGCCCCTTCCAGTGCCCTGTGTAGGCCTCCTGATCCTTCCTATAAGGCAGACGATAGGACCGGGCTCTTCACAGAGAAGGTCAACTACTGTTGTTCCTTGAGCAACCCAAACAGTAGGACTAGGATAACACTGGGAAGTGTGCCCTTCCACTTGGAAGAGGCACACTGTGGAGTCACCTCCTCCCAGAGGGGGTTAAGTGACATTCAGACATGTGAAGTAACCCCGTAGGGCCCTATTGCACATGGAAGTCTCTGAGATGGCTCAGGCCACATCATTAGAGATGGCAGAACGTGGTCTGCCAGGGGAAACACGGCTCTAATAAGCATACCGTGGAATACACATATGGGATCCCGGCAGGGTCTCTCATATGGGCACTAGCCTCACACCAGATTTCAAGAATTCATTGGCTGAAGGCCTGGCGCCGGACGCTCTGCCGTGTCCGGACATTGGAGTGCTGGAGGACTGAACAGGGTTTGCCTGGTTAAGGAACTCTCTGGAGAATTAGGCGTAAGGACGCCGCAAGCCGACTCTGAGCCGGCCCTCTCAGTGCCACTACCCATTTGAGGTGAGAACACAGGAGGAAACCGGTTCGACACGTAGGCTATAAAACCTAGCGAACGTGTTGGGAGTCGTCCAACCCGCAGTTCTACAGATGTCTGCTAGCGAGGCACCACGAGCCAGCGCCCAGGACAATGCGACACCCCTAGTGGAGTGAGCACGCAACCTGAGCGGGCAGGGCACACCTTGTGCTTCGTGAATGAGCTGTTCTGAGGTCCTGAAGCTCTGAGTTCTATCCACGTACTGACGCAGTGCGCATACAGGACAGAGCAAAGCTAGGGCTGGGTCTGCCTCCTCCAGGGGCAGCGCTTGCAGGTTCACTACCCGGTCCCTGAAGGGAGTGGTAGGAACCTTGGGCATATAGCCGGGCCGGGGCCTCAGTGTTGCACTGGAGTCAGCCAGCCCAAACTCAAGGCATGACTCGTTAACCGAAAATGCCTGCAGGTCCCCCACCCTCTTGATTGAGGCCAACGCAGTCAGGAGTAGGGTTTTCATAGAGAGAAACTTCAACTCAACTGACTGCAATGGCTCAAAGGGGGTAGTTTGTAGGGCTCTTAGCACCAATGCCAAATCCCAAGAGGGAAGGGAGGGAGAACCACTGGCAGTGGGTGGTTTCTGGAGATGCAAACAGGTCTACCTGAGCAACTCCGAACCGACTCCAAATCAGCTGGACCGCCTGGGGATGGAGTCTCCACTCCCCAGGAAGTGCTGCTCGAGACAGCTCGTCGGCCACCTGATTGAACACTCCTGGGATGTGGATGGCACGAAGGGACCTCAGATGCTTCTGACTCCAGAGGAGGAGGTGGCGGGCGAGTTGCAACATGCGACGGGAGCGCAAACCGCCTTGCCGGTTGATATACGCAATGATCGCAGTGTTGTCCGTACAGACCAGAACGTCCTTGCCCCGAAGGTGCCCTCTGAGGCGGCGCAGGGCAAGGCGTACTGCCAGCAACTCGAGGCAATTCATATGCCAACGCAGAAGGGGGCCCGTCCAAACCCCTGATACTGCGTGCCCGTTGTACGTGGCACCCCAGCCGGTGGCCGAGGCATCCGTGAATACTACAGCTGTCAGTCAGTAAATAGGAAAACAAAGTAACTGGCATTACTTATTTCAGAAAGTAACTCAGATATTTTCTTGTAAATGAAAAAGTAATGCATTACTTTACTAGTTACTTGAAAAAAAGTAATCTGATTACGTAACTCACGTTACTTGTAATGCATTACCCTCAACACTTATTAATGTTTATGTCTCACTCCACCTCTTATTATTCACTCTATTTCAATATAAAAACACAATCTATATATCTTGTAATGTGTACTGTACTGTACTGTAATGTACTGTAATGTACTGTAAACCTATATTCTGAACAGACCAGAGAAGTGGTTGAATAAACACTCTTTCTCACACAGGATTTGACGTTATGCAAATTCAGAATTGTACTTTTTAAAACACTTAACCACTTACTGGATTAATCTCACAATGTCCAGCTCACATTTCAGACCAAAATCAAATGAAGAAGTAGTTATGCTTTGAACAAAGAAAAGTAAGGCTTTTTTAAAACTATTAAGATTCTTTTAACATTATTACTATAGCAACTAACCACATTTTCCCCCACACTGACTTCACTTGAATGCATCATTTTTTATTTATTTATTTGTTTATTTATTTATTTTTTCTCAATCATTTCAATACCGATTCTCATTAGATTCTTAAATTAGTAGTTTTTTTCACTGTATTTCAGTATATATCTATATTCTTATTTAAATATATTTCTTATTATAAAAGTTTAAGACTATTTGCTACTCATAGATAGATACAGTAGAACACTGATAATAATATAAGAATCATTATTAATAATGAAGTACCAAATCAGCTAATATTATTACTAATTGCACCAAATCAGCATATTAGAATAATTTCTGAAGGATCATGTGACACTGAAGAGTGGAGTAATGATGCTGAAAATTCAGCTTTGCATCACAGAAATAAATTACATTTTAAAATATTTAAAAAAAAATGTTATTTGTTATTTCACAATATTACTGTTTGATTTTTACAGTATTTTTAATTGAATAAATGCAGTCTTATAATTTTATATATATATATATATATATACACATAAAATATAGAAAGTGTAATGTACCAAATTGTTATGAAAATTATGTCACAATACAAAAAAGTAGGAACATCCTTTCTTTCTTATTTCTTTCTTTGAATTTGAATTTAGCTTTTGAAATTTTCTTGACCAGGTTTGTGAGATGCAACCCTGTGACGACAGCACTGACCTGTCCACTGCGATGGCCACCAGCGTGAACACCGAGGCAGAGACGGACATGCCCTGCACCAGACCGCTCATCTTACAGACTGTGTTCGTGAACGGCCAACCTTGGAGAACAAGAAAAAAAATGAAATGACTGACAGGGTAAATTGTGCCACACAAATCCCCCTCAAAACACACACACACACACACACACACATCCATCTTTTCGGTGAGAGATTGCTGAGCGCAGAGAGTGAAAGATGCTTCTGGTTTTATCAGCAGGATGTCTGAGCTGAATGCTGCAACTGTAATATCAGAGGAGTTAAAGAAGATTCTCCTCAATCTTTTCCATCTACACAAGATGCTTGCAAAAACTTCTGCTTGGCAGGAAGATGCAGGGTTTGCTTTTCTTACTCCACAACAAGGTCTCTCTCAAGTCCAGGCCAAGAACAAAAGCTTCAGTTGCCCACCCTTTTCCTGACCTTGCCTCACAATACTCTGCTAACATTAATAGATCTGTTCACTTATATTGCTAATGACTCAGTGGGCAATAACTCACTTATAACAGTAATGAATCAAGTCATTCAGCATATTTATACTCTGTGAAATGATCTTTAATAATCCTGTGGAGAAGCAGAAATAATGTTGCAATGCTACTGGCTATGGACATAATCAAGTTGCATTGACATTTTTATCAGGACAGCAGTTATTTTAGCAGTTATTAGCAGTAATGCATTCATCAGATGCTTTTATCCAGGAATTCAAGGTACTTATTTTCTTATTTTCTCTTGCATTCCCCGGGAAACTGTACTATCACTGACTCCTGTAAATTCCTATACTGGTCAGATGGAGCAGGAATAAACTGACACTTTAGCACTATTCAGATGTGTTTAACCAGGAATTCACTGGGTATAATGGATTTGCAATCCACTGAACGCATTATGTGAATTACACAAGGACACATGACCATTATTATCTAACATCGCAGCAATGAGTGTGTCTGATGTTATCTGGGTTCTGTAAGCCTATTTTTTTTTCATGTTTTTGAAGGCTGCGTTTATTTGATAAAAATACAGCAAAAACAGCAACACTGTGAGATACTATTACAATTTAAAATATATATTCAGTGTATTTTATAATGTAATTTACTAAAAGCTGAATTTTCAGCATCATTACTGCAGTCTTCAGTGTCACGTGATCCTTCAGAAATCATTCTAATATGCTGATTTACTGCTCAGGAAACATTTCTGATTATTATGAATTATTATGAAAACAAATGTGCTGTGGAAACTGATACTTTTTATTCAGGAATCCTTCATGAATAGAAAGTGCAAAATAACAGCATTTACTGAAACAGAAATACTGTATTTTGCACCATTATAGAGGTCTTGTCAGATCAATTTAATGCATCCTTGCAGAATAATAATAGAATAATAAATAGTTGATGGTTTTTTATTTATTTATTTGGTTTTTCTTAACAAAAGAGAATGACTCTAACCAGCCATTTTTATTGAATTGCACACAGATCATTAGTTTGAATGAGTCTGATGAGTCATTCACTTAATGAACTAAATCCAAATAAACATATGATTCACTTACTAAGCTAAAATTATTGCTTTCAGTCATATAATACTTGAAATGAAACATACTTAACACCTACTTGAGGTTTGTGAAAATTAAACCAGAATCATGTTTTTTTTTTTTTGTTTTTTTTTGTTTTTTTTTTTGGTTGCACTTTTTTTTTACAGTATGTTCACTTAGATGTACGTACAGTGTACTTACCTAAGAAAATACTGGTAATATAAGGTGATTACAAGGGTTAAGGTTAGGTTTAGGGGTAGATTCAGAGTAACTACCTAATTATTACCCAGTTATTGTAATTACTATATAATAAGTACATAGTATATACAGGCGGACAAGGACTGTAAAATAAAGTGCTAACATAATTTTCTATTCATTAATTCTTTGATGAATAGAACATTTGGTTTCACTTTACTTTAAGGTCTCCTTGTTACTGTATACAGTAATATTAATTAACTACATATACTTACTATATAGTTAGGATGAGGGTTTGGCTTAAGGTTACTTGCATGTAATTATGCATAATTTATTGTTATTATAATAGCAAATACATGCAAACATGTGTAACAAGGACACCTTAAAATAAAATGTTACCAAAAGTTGAAAAGAACAGCATTCATTTGAAATAGATTTTTTTTTTCTTTCTTTTTGTAACAATGTAAAAGCCTTTACTGACTCTTTTTATTTTTAAACCACTGTGTTGACAGATTCTGTGTGGGTCTATTCCAGCAACATAATGTTTTGGACAGCCAGGAAAGGTGGTTTAAGGGTGGTTTAACATCTTGACATTAAGACATCTGGACTGGACAGAGAAAAAGAAAAAGAGAGGCCAGTGACCAGTGAGCTCTTGTGCCCTGAGGTCTCTCTGTGAAGCGTCAGTAGCCCACAGCGACTGCGTGCTTATAAAGAAAGCGATCAATACTGCCAGTTCTGTTCTTACTGGAGAACATTCACAAGAGAAGAAGGATGCAATCATAGTCCAGAATTAACAATCGTGCCCATCTTCCACTACACAATAGGTATGCACAATGTTTTCAACCAGAAATGATGATTCACTGATAAGTACCTTGTACCTTGAATGCAATGCAATGCAAGACCGTTTGGATAAAAACACCTGCCAAATGCAAAAATGTACACGTAGCTAGAAAAAATAACTTCAGAGTAGTGAAAGAGACCTTTTATCATGGAGCACGTATAGAACCTGAAGTTGTACTTGTGCGGTTTTGCAGTAATTGTGTACTATACGAGATTTTTGTGTGTTTGATACATCAGGGAAAAAGTGTTATTTTTATATCCATCTCTAAAGCATTCAGAGATGCTGCATGCAAGCTTATCGCAATGGACACTTTGGTGAGTCATGTACAAAGATGCAGCTCTCAGTTCTTTATAAGAGCACGCTGGCGTAGCTTTAACAGAAGGTTGATGACAGAAACGTAAATGACAATGTGCAGTCATAATTGCAAAAACCAACCCAGATTAATGGGGATTTTGTATGATCCTGAACCATTGTTCTGGTAATGATTGTCTGGCTGTGCATTATCCTGCTTATTAAATGGCCACTTAACGAATACGTAACTAATTGGACATGAAGTATCCATTTGAGTTTAATTCTTTTCACTATCTGATTTGGACAGACCACAGAGAAGCAGAAGTTTTAAAACGAATGGCCAGTGCTGTCATAGATGATGGTCTGCTGAATGGACCAATCAGAAGTATTCAGAATTGCACATAATAAATTTGGATAGAGGTGTAGGGATACTAAATATGTTTGGCAGTAGTTTCATTAGAAAAAAAAAAAAAAACCACATGGATACAGTTTAACAATAACATTTTGTGTAAACTAAATGGGTTGTTATAAAAAAAGACAGAAAGAGACAGACTAACTTTGCTCCACACTAAGCATGTTTATGTTCTTTCGGTCCTAAGTGCACTAGCAGAGATTTAAAGGCCAGTGTCTGCTGTAATGTTTCCAGTGCAAACACCAGCATGCAACAGAAAAGTTGATGACTACATCATTGCCACCTGCTTTGTTCAAAGAACTGTGTTTATATGCTTTTAAAACCTTTTAAAGACAGTGCAAGAGCAAAGAAACCCCTGGTGGAGCATGAGGGCAAATGGCCTGTTAAAGACCAGCACACAGTAGCTGGCCATCAGTGCATTTTGTGTTTTGAATGAAGTCAGCTTGTTGAACAGCGTCTCCAGCTAAAGGTCATTTATCTGGTATTATGTGCAAGATGGCATTCTGGTAATTACATTTTCCCTGTTTATTTACAGTTGTCAAGAGGCATGAAAATCCTTCCAGACTGCTAACAGCAAACACTGCGCAAGTTAAAAAAAAAGAAGGCTTGATATCTTCCTGGCTGCTGCATTTCATTGAATAATCAGAGGTGATTTTGTTCACTGCATTTAAGTTTTGTGTGGTTCAAGAAAACACTGAAAATATACTACTCACTGTTACTGGTTTGCATCAGCTTTTTATGGTTAACCTATTAGCAATATTTTTTTTTGTGTTTAAAATAAAACTAAATATTTTAGTTTTTTAGTAAATCTAATATGCACTATAATATATTTCACATTTTAATTTCAATGCATTCAATCCACTTAAATTTGTAAAATTGTATTAATCTTAATCCATTAATCCACTGTGTATGTTTTCATCAGCCAGTAGTATTATTTATATTCTATTATAATATTCATTAATATTTTTTTATTTATTTTATTTTACTACTTTCAGTTTTTGTATTAATTTTAGCTGAAGTTTTAATCATTTTATTAAGCACTTTTGTCATTTTTATTAATTTAGCTTTAAATTATTTTAATTTCAGTTTTAGTTTCAGTTAACAACAAAAACTAAAAATACGGTAACACTTTACAATAGTGTCATTTGTTAACATTACTTAATGTATTAACTAACATGAACACACAATGAACAATACATTTATTACAGTATTTATTAATCTTTGTTAATGTTAGTTAATAAAAATACAGTCGTTCATTGTTAGTTCATGTTAGTTTACAGTGCATTAACTAATGTTAACAAGCACAAGTTGTGATTTTAATAATGCATTAGTAAATGCTGAAATTAACATTAACTAATATTAATAAATGCTGTAGAAGTATTGTTCAAGCTTAGTTCATGTTAACTAATGCAGTTAACTAATGTTAACTAATGAACCTTATCGTGAAGTGTTACCAAAAACACTATAAGGTCCAGTTTGGACCCCACTGACTTTCACTGAAACACTGTTCAAAGTATCTCCTGCAGAAGAAAGACTTGTTTGGAACAACATGAGGTGTAAATTTTTCATTATTCATTGAACTATCAAGGCCAGGCACAATGTTCTAGGCTCTGCTCCAGAAAACAGCCTAGTTAACATAGACAACTTTTGCATGCATGATAGAAGAAAGCATGCTTTTGATCTCATTGTGTGACAAAGTTGCTCAGAATGAGCAAGGATGCTCTGAGTCAGAAGCTGAAAGAGCGTTTGCTGTTCCTGACCCAAATCCAGTATTTGATTAGAGCCTTTTGTTCTATAGAGCCAAAGTCCAATAGCAAGAGCAAACATAAGAACTAACATATGTGCTGCCGCCAGTGAATGTCAGAATAGGTCAATGCTGCATGAGTATTAGCACCAGATTTAGAAGTGTGGGACTGATGTACTAGCCTCCGTAATGCAGTGGATAAGAGCAGAGGGTTCAGCTCAGTAATAAGAGGGATGCTCAAAAGGTGTGCTTTTTGACATGAGTGCTGGGGAAGGTTTATAGCCAAGGCAAAAGATTAAGACTGTATTTTTTTCCTCTCTCTCTCATTCATTTTTTCTGTGTGTGTTACCTGTAATGAGGTTGTCCACCAGGGTTGTCGGGATACAGAAAACGCCCACCAGAAGGTCGCTCACAGCCAGGTTGAGGATGAAGAGGTTGGTGACCGTTCTCATCCGCCGGTTCTCCAACACAATCAGACAAACCAAGCCGTTTCCCACCATGCACAGCAGAAAGATGAAGAGGTATGCCATGGTCAAGGCAGCAGCCACAGGTAGAGAGTGCTGGTAGTAAGGATAGTAGTTGATACTGGTGTGGTTGGTGACGTTACTGTTGTTTACGTAATCATTCTGGAGGCTGCTGTTCAAATAGAGTGTGGAAAGCTCCTGCAACATCTCCATTTCTGCTGTCCTGGGTCCCTCTTGCAATGCACCTGAGCACAAATCACGCACACACACCACAAGCAGAGCCGATTCACATCAATACTGTCAAAATGAAGACAAAGATGACTTTTGAAATGCATTCGTGCAAAGAATTTGGGCACCAGAGGGCATCAGGCTAATGGGAATGTGCAGTCAATTTCTATAGGATGCATCTGATGCACGCCTAAGAGACTGTTCATTGCTCAGGCTTTCTGTGATTTTATGCATAGTGAGTTTAAAACAATTCATGCTATTGTGAAAATGTACATACTGTATGGACAAAAATTGCTTAGGAAACGTGCAATAGACTCATGAACGACTACATTTGCATTTCCAGAAGAAATCAGCAGAGCTTGCAAGGCAGAAAAAAATGTGTTTTATGCAGCAGAAGGTTTTTTTTTTTTATCCAATAAGATAATTTTTCATTAAAAACATACAATTAATAATGTCATTATATCCATCCATCTATTCTCCAAACTGCTTGTCTTCTATAACAGGAATATAAATATACTATATATTTTTCTAAAAATTTATTCTTCTTTGCATTAGTGCTGACAAATGATTAATCGCATCCAAAATAAGTTTTTGTTTACATAATATATGTGTGTGTACTGTGTATATTTATTGTGTATATGCATATAAATATATACATGTAAATGCATGTAAATATTTTCAAATTATATACTGTATGTGTGTATATATATATATATATATATATATATATATATATATATATATATATATATATATATACACACAGTACTCAGACATATATTAAATAAACAAAAACGTTTATTTTGGATGCGATTAATTGTTTGACAGCACTATTTTTGATGCATAAATCTTACACATTTTGGAGCGGTTTACGTTTACAAAAAACTGCCAATAGTGAGAAAAAAAGACAATTTGCAGTATGTTTAGGTTTTAATAGCTTATTCAATGTGGAAGGTTGGTTTAGGTTTAACATGTCTTGTTTAATTCGGAAACAAGAAAGACAAGATGAAGTGAAATTCATATGCTTATGTAGATGGTTTTACATTGCAGAAAGTTTTGCTTTTTTATTTATATCCAACAAGATAAAATATTTTAATTAAAATTATTTATTATGTATATATAAATAAACACACATGCATTTATATATTTAAGAAAAATACGTAATATTTGTAAATTAAATATATTTATATATAATCTAAATTATATAAACTTAATATATATACATGTAAATATTTTCAAAATATATACTGTATGAGTGTGTATTTATATATACATAATAAATATACACAGGATACACACATATATTATGTAAACAAAAACTTTTATTTTGAATCGCGATTAATCTAATTACAGAATTATAGTTGACAGAGCTAATTAAAATATATTATTAATAATCTTTAATACTATAAATACACATTTAATAATATATCAATTTTCAAGTTTATTATTCATAGCTAGGCAATTTGATTTCAGTGTTTAAATCTTACACAAAAGTTGGAATAGTTTATGCCTAAAAATGCCAATGGGGAAATAAAAAAAAAAAAAAAAAATCAGTCCAAGTAGAAGTTGAGAGAGAGAGAGAGAGAGAGAGAGAGAGAGGTTGGGATTGAGTCTGAACATTCGCTGGTTTGAAATAATTCAGTTAGTTAAATAGCTAAAGTTAATGGTGGTTTAGAACACACTTCAAGCTAGAAATATCAATACAGAGCTGTCTTTGATACAAACGCCTACATAATTAAAGTGAAATAGTTTGTGTTTGAATTATGATGGAGAAAAAAGTGTTTTTCTTTGTGCTTGTGCAGCTCTGCCTTCCTTTTTTCTTTTCTTTTTTTTTTTTTTTTTTTCCAGGGACATACATATAGAGACAGTAATATATGTAACACAAAGAATGACATTGTGAGGGAACGTTGACTAGAGAGATGAAATTGAAATCCGTGACCTTGCAGCACTAATTGTTCTTCTGTTTCCATTGCTTTTAAACTGATGTTTTAATGGGAGAGCTACATCTATGCTTGGGGCATAGATCAAAACAATTAAACATTACAATACAATACATAATTGTCTAACCACAGACTGACCAACATGAATACGGAGCACAAAGACTTCATGAGCACACTGTAAAGTTTTGTATTTACTTGTAATTAAACTCTAGAGCTCAGCTGCAAATACCCACAAGGTCTCAATTTCTCCAGCCATTAAGGTCCAGAAAACTGCATGTTGGAGCTGGAGTTGCGTCCTGTGGTGCAAAGCTGTTGAGTTTGCTGCAAGTCATAAAACAATCGAGGGAGACATGCTGGGAAGTGAGAAAGTAAATACCCTCAGCGTTCTGTATCAATCTCTGTCTCAGCTACAACTGAAGACTTGTCTGTGTGATGAAGGATACACTGTCCACAAGGTCGCTGTAAATGACTAAATAGACATTCTCCTTTTTTCAGTTTAAAGCTCCAGTATTCTGTCCAACCTTAGAAAAAAATTATTAAAAATCCTCACAGCATGCACTGAATATGCTCTATTAATCAGAGACATTTAATGGCATAATTGAATTGATCTGTCTTATTTAACAGATATTGCAATTCAGATTCAATTAAGATTCAGTTGACTCTCTCCATCTTGCCTTGTCTGAACAGCTTTGATCGTTTTTTCATCTGTGACCTTTTTAAAATGTGAGCAATGTAAGGAGCTCTGAATCACTCAGTCTAAAAGCCTCACTGACAGCTGGGGGGGAAAAAAAATAATAAAAATAAAATTAAAAAAAAAAGTGTAATGCATAGATATTAGCCACTGTTGATTTTAATAAGCATGAGTGTTTGCATGTCTCATTCGCTCAATGAACAGTTAATTTCGTTTCAAACCACATGAATTAATCATACAAATTCATTTTAACCTCCCTTTAAGTGTAATCAGAAATGCAAATACAGAGGAAACAACAGAATTATGTCATTCAACATGAGATTGTGAGAGGTTGGCAGTCATTAATTCCATTAGTAGCTGAAAATAACAGAAGATGAATCTGTTTCCAGGCATTCTCAAGTATCGTGTGATTTGTTTACCACGCTTTTATTATTTTCATCAACTTATCATTTGGTGCAACATATAAAATAATCAGTCAGTTGGTCAAATTATTAAAGAGATTTAATGGTCAGTAATGGACTTTCAAAGTGAGACTATGGGGCAGTTGTACTAGAGGATGTAAAGGCAACAAATGCGGTATGTTTGTAAGAAACAAATTTATCAAGGCATATTTAACTTGAAACTTGCTTTTGGCTAAAATACAAATTCATAACCCATAATAACCTTTCCTCCAGTGAAAATGCATCCTCTGTTGTCCTCTCAAATCCATTGACATATTTGTTTAGAAGTGTTTTTGCTTGTAAACGGTGCTTGATCTGTGCAGATCTCTCTCTTGATTCAGACAACTTTTTCACTGTATAAAGCAATCCATTGTGAGCAATACCTTACGCAGTACAATAACTATCTGCTAGCAAAGATCTGTGCAATACTTATTAACTGATCACTACTAATGCCATTAGTTTGCAAAACAATGCAACAGTTACTGCTCTTCTGTAATATGCTTAAAAGAACACTGACCGTAAAGTGTCAACGCTTTCTTCAACACTTTTCTATTGTATCTAATGGCCCCCTAATTTGCACGAACTGAGTGGAACTGCATCATAAGTTCACTTCATTGCATGCGAGTTCACTTCATTGTCTTGCAAAAGTTCACTGGAAAGGCCAGAACTGACTGTACAAATATTATTGTGACGCACACTCTTTGTTCTTTACCTTACCAAAAAGTCTTTGAGCACCGATTGATTGCCATCTTCTGACCATTTGATCAATCAACTTAGCGAGCGGTGAATTGTCACACAGTCTGTCTTGCATTTCACTTTGTGATTCATAGGAAATGCTTCAGACTTACTGGTGTTGAAAACCATCCAGAATATAATAAACAGCAAGATGCCCAGCATTAGTAA